>JAGSMP010000111.1:3000000-3176417 GCA_029286625.1 Parnassius orleans | reverse complement strand
CTCGCTTGCTTTGTCGAGAACTCTCCAGTAAGCGTCGGGCGTGTTGGACACAAACGGTATTCCCTTTTGCTGATAGTCCTCGTACCTGGGAAATAAATAAAGCATAAATAATTTGTGAGCTAGAGAGACAAAGGGTACTGCGTTATGATCAAAATCCGGGAAATTACAATATATGTTAGGGGGTTAAAGTATAAAATTGCTGATTTATACGAAAAAAAAACACGGCCAAGTGCCTGTCGGGCCACGCACAGTGTATAGGTAAGGTTCCGTAGTTTCCCGTCACAATACGTGAACTTAAAAGGGGCCTTCCCGATACTATGAGTATATTAAGTGAATTCGCGGTCTGACCGCTATAATGACTAAAAATGGGCCCAAATAGTACGATGGTAACTGAAGGACTTATTTTCCAAGCAGATTTATAGGGAATGGTATACAAAAAAGATTAAAAACTTTTCGATTTTGAAAATTACAATCTACATCAAATCATTCACATGCCAAGTCCATACAAAAATGGTCATAGTTCCCGGCAGTGCAACCCTTACATATACAAGACCGGTAGCGAAGCCTCCATAAGGCAAATTGTAATCCTCCACCTTATTTTGATGTATACTAAAATTATTAAGAGCACATTTGAAACCCACAAAAATCAATGGCGAAAAAGTATTTGATTAAGTTATTAAGCGTCTACTTATGTCACCATTAGATATATCCATAAAATATTCACTAGGTATGTTTTATCTTATTCAGGTTATGGCCTATCGAAGGCTGGAAAAAACATCATACATCTACACAATTTAACCTTTAGCTGCCGACCTGGTCTAAACGTAACATTTACGCCGACGTGACGACTGAGAGACGTCAAACTTTAAGTGCTGAAATAAAATGTGTATTTGCATGCTACATTTTTCTATTTTATACATTAAAAATATTGGTGTTTGAGGTAACAAACCACAGAATTTAAAAAAAATTTTTCAGGTAAAATCAACATTTATTCGAGAGATCACAATTATTTGGCACTAAATTTTAAGGACTTACTTCAGTCTCATTTTTCTCTAAAATTAAGTAATTAACAACAAATGAACTTAAAATATGTTATCTTCTATAAACTATTATCAAAATAAAACATAAATCTTACTTCTTAGTTAAAAAATAAAAATAATGACAGCACTCGAATATTTGGTATATTCACTACGTACGTTTGCAGTCAATGCATATTTGTAGGCAGCAAGTAAGGCACATTGGTTTCTTGCATTTGCAGCAACAGTACTTTATTCGCCTTTTCAACCGACTGGAACAGATGGCACATGTCTTTCTAACACCTGAATCTGGATTCTGATAAGTTTTTGGTGGTGGAGACTCGGGCATATCGGCGGGTCCAATAACTCGCTCGATACTTAGCCGCAATTCTCGTGGGATCCTATCATTGTAGACGCGTAATTTCATTTCCGGGAGGACTAATTCACGTGCCAGCAGGAGTAAAAATCGGCCACGACTGATGTCGCCCTTGTTTGTGCACTTGTTGTACAATACATAAGTATTAACACCGCTCATATCTATCAACCTGTAAAACAAAGTCATAGGCCAACGTCGAGTTCTTCGAGAGCACGAGTAATTCGAGCATTTCTTGTCCACCTCATCCACCCCTCCTTTTGTCTTGTTATAGTCAATTATCATAATAGGCTTATTAGTTGCAGAATCAGTCTCTTTGATATGGTGCATAGACGACACCAGTAAAACAGCTTTCTTAGGCTTAGGCACGTAAGACAGAATAGTATTGTCTTTGGTGAATCCGTATAACGAAGAACCAACCACTCTATCTTTGTGAGGTTGAAATTCTGGTGGGATCTCCCTCTTGTTTTTCTTCATAGTGCCCAAGTAAGTAAATCCACGATCTTTCAGTGCTTGCAGTAGTTCTATCGAGCTAAACCAGTTATCTGCTGTTATATTTCGGTTACAGCCCTCGATCCCTTTACAAAGATGTAGAACAGATTGTGTGGGAATTGAAAAGCGTTTCTCTGCATCACTTAGACCATTGCCATCAGATCCTGTGCCATAATATACGTAAGCATTGTATATATAAAAACTTTGGGCGTCAACCAGCAGGAGAACTTTTAATCCATATTTATTTGGCTTGTTGGGCATATATATTCTAAATTTGCAGCGCCCTCTAAAAGCTACAAGCATTTCATCTATACAAATGTAAGGACCCAAAGTGTAATTTTTCTGGCAATTACCGATGAACTCATGAAATAACTCTGAAATAGCGGCAAGTTTGTCGTCTTTTAATCGTTCAGATCTTGTTTGAGTATCATCGAAACGCAAACAGTTTAACAAGACCAGAAATCTGTTTTTGGACATAACGCAGCTAAAAATATCCCGTCCTGTGCCATCTGTTGCAAAAATAAAGTCTGAATTTTCGTGATTTGATTGGAATACTGATGAATAAAACAATAGCCCAATTAAAGCCTTTATTTCTGTCTCATTCGTTGAGCCTAGTTCAGATCTGCTACTGTCTTTATACTTAGCCCTATAGCTATCTAGTTTCTTGTTTGTGTAAGTTACTATCATTTCAATCATGCGATCATTAAACATCAGTTTCCATAATTCTGTGAAAGATTCGAATTCAATCGGACTTACTTGAGATGGTGCATTGACAATATTGTGCGCGCGTACTCGACTTCTTCGGGATGGTTCCGCCGATGCCCATTTGTACCTATTCTTCCCGTAAAAGTAGCGCGGCAGCTCTCCTGTTCATTCTTCATTTGGCTCCTGGTCTGTTCTAAGATCTTCACTACCCTGGTCATTTCGCGTCTCTACTTCGCTATACTGCTCCTCTCCGATCTCTTCACTTTTAGTCTCTGCTGCGCCATGCTGTTCCTCTCTGACCATTGTCTCTTCTTCGATCTGTTCTGTAATGTCCTGGCTTCCATGAGCTCGTACTTCTCTTTCTTGTTCCTCATTGTCGTGATTATGGTTGATTTCTCCGTGGTAAACTTCCTCAACATGGGGATACGTGACCTCAACATCATCCTCATCGGATTGTTCGGATTCCGTGTTGTGATCGCTCTGTAAAATAAAATCAGGATCGCCTACATCGTCGTCAAAATCACTACAGTTGTCGTCACTCTCGTTTATGAGATTTTCACTTATCTCTTTATCTTCTAAACGCCTATTCTGTTTTCGCAGTTTCGGAGGCTTCTTGGGAACTGAACCGTTATCATTTGCAGGTTTTTTCCGCTCACTAGACGTGATGTTTCTCCTTTTAGGCATTCTGCAATTAAAAATGTAATTTTAAAGCCGATGTGACGTCAATCAGACACTATAAGCTACCACACATGAATACCGAGGTGACGACCAAGAGACGTACGAAATTTAGTACATAAACACCGTACTTACGTCTGTGAGACGTCGATCGCTTCAATACGGAAACGTGTGCACTCACCGCGGGCGCAGCGTCGACTGATGGCTTGCGACGCGGAGGGAGGAAGGTAGCGGGAAGGGCGACGCTAAAGGTGGCGTGAGTTTAGAAATATTTCTAAATTAAAAGTTATGACGTCTGTGAGACGTATAGGTCGGTAGTTAAAGGTTAAAACAAAATTGACAAGATATAGTAGTTGTTACGATTCCCCAAACAAAGCAAGCTGTCTTATACCATACAGCCTAGTCTTATATGTATTTTATTCACAAAACTCTTCTCAATTTTCTAATGCGACACATTGCGATGTTCTTGCGAGATTTTGATGATTTTGATGATTTGGTGGCTGCTTAGTCAGCGGATAGTCAATGAATATAATAATAGGTCGGGGAAAAAGTTTCTTCGTATTTTGTTTGTAAAAAATTGAAGAAAAATCTCTTTGGTGGTTTGTATCTGGCTGGTTTAAATATTAATACATATAGGACATTAAGAAAAAGAAAAATTAAAATTAAAAAATACTTTCTCGCCATTTTCAATTGTTTTTCTGTCCGCCAAAATGAGTGAATCTAACGAAGAAATTCGATTCATTCTGAAGTTTTATTACAAAAAAGGGAATCAAGAAATCAAGCCGCGAAAAATTTGTGACGATTAAGGACCTAATGCAGTATCAGTAAGATTAGCACAACGTTGGTTTAAGCATTTTCAGTCCGGGAATTACGATGTCAATGATGCAGCTCGCTCTGGTCGCCCTCATACGGATAAAGTCGATGCCCTTTTTGAAAAAGGGCAGCAAGATCGGCATGTACGTAGTTACGACATAGCCGAAGAATTGAGGATTGATCACAAAACAGTTTTGACCCATTTGAAAAAGTCATACAAAAAAGCTTGATATTTGGGTACCACACGAGCTCCAATCAGTGCGGGGACAGTAATTCTACATGACTGCGGAGAGATCAGGCGCAGGACCAATAACCTTACGTGCTTTCAGAGGTACGTGGGTAAAACACCGCCAACTCCTTGTCTCCAGGCTGCTAATGAGAAATTCTTGACTGGAAAAAAAAAACAAAAAGTGATTTTGTCGTGCTTACAATCATAAGTCCAACAAGTTAGTGGTAATAATACTGATTTAAAATAATATAATAATAACCACTGGACATAAAATTACATAAATATATTTTACAACTGTTTTCCATCAGTCTTTTATTTATTTATTTATTCGCTTTTTAGTATGTATGTTACATGATATACTGTTACTTTAAATGGACATAGAACTTAGTGAAGCGGTGATATTAAAACTTACACAAATTATTTCATAAAGCAATATCGTAAGAGTAGAAAAGAAGGCATGGCAAGTGATCAGAAAAACACTGGTGCTATGGATCGTTTCTACATAAGACTACCCGCTTTGAAGATTACTGAATACACTGATGTGTTCCACCCTGGAAGGTGTGCAATGCCAGGCTGCATTACAGGCTGCGGAGACTTCATCTTAGTCCTTAGAAGCGACAACGCAATAAAAGTATTCCTGCAATTTCATTTTCAATGCATCAGTTTCATGATAGTTGCAGTTGTCAGTTAAATTATAATTATTTGGCCGTAGAAGGAATAAAAGGCCCGGGGAGCAGCCAACGCTTCGTGTGTTAGTTCGGAGCTATTCTATATTTTACTGCTTTTACTTCGGAACTTTGATAGCCCGACATAGGCTTCGATGTGTTTCGTTTGTGGCATGACGACAGAGCTGCCACATCACCTCCTTCCTCAAAAAAGAGGTAGATAATGCAGTCCGATGGCTGGTGCATCCTTAATGCCGGTGGAAAATGCATGATGTGTGTGTAAGGGCAAGTAACACCGGTGCGAACGAAATGCCGGTGTGTAATGCATGCCGTTCTACGCACTTGCAAGTGACGCCGGTGAGAACGATGGGCCGGTGAGTCGAGATGAAGACAAGTTGCACTGGCTAACAGGAGCTGAAGACTGCAGGAAACGATTCTCAGGAGTGAATGGTAGGGGTTCTTGAGGGTAATGACGAAGGCTTGAAGTTGTGGTTTCCGAAGGTTGTTGGTTGCCTGTTCAGAATACGTTATTTGGTCACCAATTTGGCGGTAGAAGTAAAAGAGGAGATCTCCCGCCGGGCAAGTTGTCCGGCCCGGGGAGCAGGTAACGCTCCGTGTGTTAGTTCGGAGCTATTCTATATATACTGCTTCTACTTCGGAACTTTGATAGCGCGATTTAGGCTTCGATGTGTTTCGCTTGTGGCGCGACGACAGCGCCGCCAAAATTACGTATACCCATCTGCTTAAGTATTCACATACTATCAGGCTACTCGTATCGCAATACCAATTTTTGCACGTTTGGCCCTACTCTCCTTTCGTAAAGCTTTACCGTAGTGTTTTATATAGAATAATGAACAACGAGCATACAGTCCACTCAATGGTAAGTGAATGCTGTGGGCCATAGACAATGATTTCTTATGTTTACGCGAACACATTAAACTGAAACTAAGTTTTGCGGATTTTATCGCGTATATTTAGTTATTTTATATTCCAGACTATTCAAATACTTTACAGCACCCATGGTCATTCTGATATGTTGGAGTCCTAATGTCATAAATAACCAAGTTACTCGAAACGTCGCGAATATAAAATAAGTTAATAAAAGCAACAAAATTCGTGAAAATTAGTTTTATTTATATATATAAACAGGTCAAGTGAAATGGCTACTCTGCGTATTTTTTATAGGATAAGGGTGACAAGCGAGCACAGAGTCCACCTGATGGTAAGTGGTTGCTGTGGCCCATAGACATCTATCCTCGTTTACGAATCAAAATGCAGATGCGCCGCCAGCCGTGAAGACTAAGATGGAATGCCTCTTTTCCAGTAAAAAAGTGTCTCCGGTTCTCTACACTCACCATACAAAACACATCAGCATTAAGCTGCTATTTTACGCTGGTATTCCGTGAGAGGGTGGTCCTTCCCCGGTCTAGCCAACCCACTCGTGCTACAACTATACAATTAATGCATGCAGCATGGCTCTACCACGTTTTTTTACACTTTTATTATTTCTTAACGCACCGTAATTTCTTAACAAATACTAAAAAAAATATTGAAGGTACCTAGATGAGTTATAATTTTGCATTCAGTGAAATTTAAACTACACGAGTTATTTTATAATTTGATAGTTCATGCGAAATATGATTTACTTGGGCTACATTTTTAACTTAGAAATGTTTAGCGATATACCGGGGAAATGTTTAACTTTAACGTGCTATTAATTAAAAAAATAAGTAGCATTTTTGTGTTCTAATGTGTTGATAAGTGCTACATTTTACTCCGAATATTATGTAGTCGATAAAATTGGGGTTTGATGTTGAGGGTTTAGTAGAAAGCATGGTGCTATGCCGCGGACACATAATTTGCCGCTGCTGCCGATCACCATTTGATACGTGAGGAAAGTAAATTTATCTTAAACATTGCCTTAAAAAATATTTTGTAGGTACCAAGTGGGAATAAGTGGTTAACTTTTTAATTTGTTGAGAAAAATGCCTGAAAGCCAAGCTTATTTCATTGGACTAAACTAAGTCTATTAGGTGATTAAGGACCCTGTTAAATTGCAGTTTGTTAATTAATTTTATTTTGTATTTTGACTATGTCAACAGCCATATCGTAGCCGTAGATCAAAAAGTGGGTGCGGTACGCGTGTAGTCTCAGTAGGGGTTTAGTTTAATGGTCGTTGAATTGTCACGGGGATAACTGAACATAAAGATGAGTGCTTATAAAAATAAAATAAAATGTATTATACCTTTGTTATGTAACGAACGTTTATGTAAAATGTTATGGCTCTTGGACATTTTGTTTTGTGATAATAAGTAAAGCTTCCTTTTATTTGATCTGTGTGACGTGCTAGGTCTCAATATTGCACTCGGGTAAAGTTCAGGCAACATTACATCCCATTCCGAAAATAGCGATTCCGTGGCACACGTTACACATTGGTGCGACCGGGAAACTCAGCGGTAACAATGACAGGAAGAAATACGTCTTCGTCATCATCGATGCATTCACGAAGTACGTGTTGCTTCGCCATACCTTGCACATTGACTCCTCTAGCAGCATCAAGGCCCTGAAAGACTGCGTTTTGCTTTTCGGTGCACCAAATGGAGTTATTGCGGACCAAGGGCGCTGTTTCACCAGCAGAGACTTCAAAGAGTACTACGAGTCGATAAATATAAAGCTACACTTAATTGCGACCCTGAAGAACACCTCTGCAGAGATCAGCAACCGTTCATGGCAAGACACTCTATCGTATGTACAGCTCGCACTTAACTGCACCCAGAATTGCGACGTTAAGGCTAAGTCCACTGTAATTGCTCATAGGTAAAGTTGCTAGACCTGTAGAGATAATGTTAGCTGACGATGTGGAACCAGAGGTTGATATCGACAATGTCAGAGCTGAAGCAGTACGAAACATGGTAAAAGCCTCTGCTGAAGACAAATCACGATTTGACAGCACTAAGACATCAAGCTATTCTCTTTTGGAGATTAAGTTCTCTTGTAGAACGAAGAACTTAATCAAACCAAGCTTGACCCAAAATACAAGGGTCCATTTAAAGCCGCGAAAGTCCATGAAGGTGATCTTTACGTCCTGGTAGCCTTAAATTCCAACCGATCGTAACAAGTACGCACATGATAGGTTGCGTAGATGCCTGACAGTACTTGTGTTTCTGTAGTCATAATGCGCCGGTTGGAGGTTGCCTGAAGATCGGCTGTCTTGTAATCTATCAGACGCCGTACCAAGATTGTCTTGAGATCAATCAGATGCTGGATGGAAGCGATCTTGTGATCTACCACACGCCGTACCAAAGTTGTCTTGCGATCAATCAGACGCTGGATGTAAGCTGTATTGTGACCTATCAGACGCCGTACTAATGTTGCTTTGAGATCTATCAGACGCTGGACGGAAGCTGTCTTGAGGTCTATTAGGCACCGAACGCAGGTTCGCTAGAGCCTATGGTAGTTTACTGTTTCTAAAGTGCTGTTCGATAGGGTAATTTACTTTGTGTGAATTTAATTTTGTACTCCATTGTTTTTAATGTTGTTAGAGACCTTTGTTTTGTTACTATTGATGAACGGTTACTGCTTGTTGTGTTTGAAAATTACAGTGTGGCGACCCTTTTCCTCTCTTCAGGTACTACGCCACATGAGGACGTGTAAAACGTCAAGATGGCCATATCGAAGCATGAGCACACGGGCTGCGCGTCCGGCAGCCATTGATAACTTTCGTTTGTTTACCTTAGTTTGTATTCAGTGACAGTTTTGTCTGGTCCACGTTGTCATATGAGATGATAACTAGTCAAGGGCTAGGTTGTAAGGTCCAAGTCATAAGTGTGTGTCCCTAAATGTCCAACGATAGAGGCAGTGTACCTATTTATGTCAGGATGGACGAGCGGACGAATTGGTGATTAATAATGTTTGTTACAGGAAATCATGAAGATTCACGCCCAAGGACGGTCGTATGTCAGGATTGGCCGCGTTGTCGCCTCTATATAATACCGGTTGGATCGAGGTGGAATTGAGGGTATATTGAGAAATCCTCACTCATTTTTGCAGTATAAAATTCACTGTAGGCGCCGTGCGCGAGGGATTCCGCTTAAGTCATTCTACGAGTGAAGTCATGTTACGAGTGCTAAGATTCTAGATAAGACAGTGTCGTGGTTCTGTTCGTTGTAGTTGTAGCAGCCAAGCTAATCAACCCAAAACGGTAATAAATAACGTTACCCTGGTGCTACCATAACGCAGAAGGTGAAGGTCTGAAGAAAACATTTATTTACAAATTACCCCCGGCTACTGAGATACTGCGGACTGCATATCGATGCGAGATAATTTGACGTATATATTTAACGTTCTAATATAGAAACAAGAAGCAGCCGCAAATATCATCAGCGCCGCATTGTCTTCACACGCCGGCTATCTTCATGAATCCGTCGACCATTTTCGAGCCGTTTCTTCAACGCCGCAGCTTCGCCTCTTCTTGCTGTTCCGGAGATGTGTCCCACGCCACCGCCGCTCGCCGATTACGCGCGCGCGTCGGACCGCATCACTTATATAGTCCCGTCCAGCAACGCAGCTACGAGAAGCGACCCACGAGTCTTACGCCGGCAAATGGAGCGCGACATATAATAGTTGTACATAATATTGTAATTGATTAATCTTCATTGGTCAAAATGTATAAATACTAATTGGCTAAATAAATAAAAGATATTGCTATTGGTAAACTAAGGATGTAGCCGGGAATATAAATATAGGCAGGGTTCACTAAATAAACACCTTCAGTCGCCTGCACATAGTAAGGCATATCAAGAGAAACAGTTTCATTCCTCCGCTCCTAGACCACTCGGAGTCTGTTAATAGTGGACCCATTCACCACTATTACATTGGTGACCCCGTTACGAACACCGATAAGGAAGATCCCTGCAAGAATAGTAGGAAAAATATCAAGGAGGACTTCAGTATATATAAAATCAGTGTAATCAAGACGTCATTATGGAGCGAGAAGCGAAGAAATCCGACGCATATACATCAAACCCGGCCAAGGAACAAGAAATCGCCAGTATATCTCTATCGTTGAGAATACCACCGTTCTGGAGAGATAAACCCAGACTTTGGTTCGTCAGTTTTGAAGCCGCAACGAACGATTTAAAGAAGAGTCAAGCGCAACTAGCACAGATGGTGATCGCTCAACTTGAGAAACAAGACATCGAACATTTCGGACCTGTTGTACAACCCACCGGCATCCGACCAGTATAATTCGCTGAAGGATCGTCTGATCTCTGCATATGAAGAATCCGACAGTCGCCAGCTACAGAAACTTCTATCAGAAATAGAACTTGGAGACCAGAAGCCCACATAACTCCTACGCAGAATGCGTACTTTGGCGCGAGATAAAGTCCCAGATTCGACGCTACGGCTAATGTGGGTAAACCACCTACCCCCACATGTTCGATCGGTACTAGCAGTGAGTGAAACATTCAGCACGCAGACGAAGCTCGACGAACTGGCACTCCTGGCGGACAAGATGATCGAAAATAGCAGTAGCTCACACATATCGATGATCGAAGGCACTTCAACCAAGACCAATGATAACCAGTTTCTTCTCGAAGGAATTCGGAAGCTATCATTCGAAGTCGCCGCGCTCAAAGCTTCCCAGCATCAAACCTGTTACCAGCAACAGTACAACCAGCGTAATCAGCAACACCGAAGACCACTTTTTCGTCGCAACCGCTCTGCAAGTAGAAGTCGAACAAGGTCAAGAACAAGATCCCCTTACTGCTACTATCATCGACGTTTCGGTTCCGAGGCAAGAAAATGCACAACACCGTGTACATTCAAAAATGAAAATATGAAGTCGGAAAACTAACTAATACGCTTGATGCGACGGGATCCAGCGTAACAGAAAAGTCCTACCGTCTTTTTGTCACCGATAAAAAAAGCAAGCTTACCTTCCTTATCGACACCGGAGCGAATATCTCAGTTTTACCGCCGAGTCAAAGACAGAAGATGAAGCCACTGGATTTTCAACTCTACGCAGCAAACAATACGGTGATTCCTACATATGGAGAAAAAACAATGGAACTAGATTTAAACCTACGCCGACCATTCAAATGGAGATTTATCGTCGCTAAAGTTAGCAAACCAATCATCGGTGCTGATTTTCTTCAACATCACCAGTTGATCGTCGACATCAAAAATAGAAGAATCATCGACGGGAAAACCAATCTTACATCTCAGTCTTTCGTCCAAGCAACCAATCAGCCCACAATAAGAAGCAAGACGTTCAACAATCGTATCACAAGATCCTTGAAGAATATCCTGAATCACAAGAATAACTTCAATGAAATTAACACCGAAGCACAACGTTGAGCATTTCATCGAAACCAATGGACCACCACTTCATTGCCGTGCACGTCCAATCGCACCACACCGATACGAGCAAGTTCGAAAGGAATTCGAAAACATGATCGAGCAAGGAATATGCCGTCCAAGCAAAAGCCCTTGGTCATCACCACTTCACGTTGTACCGAAGAAGAATGGAGAATTACGAGTTTGTGGAGATTACAGAAGACTGAATTCTATTACCACTCCTGACCGCTACCCAATACCGCGAGTCAAGGATTTCACTCATCAACTGTCAGACAAGACTATATTTTCCACCATCGATCTCAACCGAGCTTACCAACAAATAAAAGTACGCGATGAAGACATAGAGAAGACAGCAATAATTACTCCAATGGGATTATTCGAATTCCCAAGAATGACTCCAGGACTGAAGAACGCTGGTCAAACCTTTCAAAGATTCATACACGAAGTACTTCATGGACTGGATTTCGTTTTCGCATTCATAGATGATCTCCTTGTTGCAAGCCCTGATAAAGAAACGCACGAAACCCATCTACGCACCGTGCTACAGCGATTAGAAGACAATGGAATCACAATCAACCCTTTGACATGCATATTTGGACAACAGAAGTTCAATTTCTTGGTTTCACCGTCAGCAAGGAAGGAATCAAACCGCCTACTGAAAAAGTCAGAGCAATCATCGATTATGCGAAACCTAAAACAATCGAAGAACTAAGGCGTTTTCTTGGGATGATTAATTTTTACAAAGAGAACACATTCCTAAAGCCGCTGAAATCCAAGCACCACTTTACGCTTACCTTCACAATACGAAGAAAAAGATAAAACGTCAATCGTATGGAACGATGAAGCCACGAAGGCATTTGAAGCTTGTAAAGTTGCGATCCAAAATGCAGCTTTGCTCGCTCACCCATCACACGAAGCAACCCTGCTATCTTCAGCGACGCGTCCGATCTCAGCAGGAGCTGTACCCAACAATACATCAATGGGAAATGGCAACCACTTGGCTATTTTTCGAAGAAATTCTCCGATACTCAACGTAACTACAGTACATTCGACCGAGAGTTACTCGCTATACATGGCTATCAAGCACTTCAAAAAAACGTTCGAGGGTCGAAACCTGATCGTTTTTACCGACCACAAGCCATTAACATATGTACTTCAGAAGAAACCATCATCATCGGAAACACCACGACGAGCAAGACAACTTATTTTCATAAGCGAATTCACTACCGACATACGTCACATCATTGGGAAGGACAACATAGTCGCCGACGCACTCAGTCGCATACCAATCGACAGTGTAACGTGCCCTACATCAATTGACTATCACAAGATCGCCGAAACACAAGACAGAGATAGCGACAACATCAAACATCTATCGAAGCAAAGTAACTTGACCATCAAGCAAGTTACAATGCCTATGACGCATCTACCTATATACTGCGAAGCATCAACGTCAACCATGCGACCATACCTACCAGAAGAATGTCGTCGCGAAGTCTTCAATGCACTGCACAACATCAGTCATCCAGGTGTTAGAGCAACCAGAAAACTCATCACTGGAAAATTTTGGCCTTCAATACAAGTGGATGTTGGCAACTGGGCGAAGCAATGCATTCAATGTCAAAAATGCAAAGTACAAAGGCATACATCAAGCAGCCTAGATTCATTTCCACCTACGGAGAGATTCGAACACCTGCACGTCGACATCGTTGGACCATTACCTACTTCACCGCAAGGACATCTTTACCTCGTAACAATGATCGACAGAACAACAAGATGGCCAGAAGCAATACCCACCGATGATACATCAGCTGAATCCGTCGCGAAGATAATTTATGAAAATTGGATTACTGTTTCGGATCACCTAGAACCATCACAACGTATCAAGGAAGAAACTTCGAAAGCAACCTATTCCTCAAACTTCTTCAAACTATGGGAATACAGAAGACACGTACAACGGCATACCATCCTCAATCAAACGGAATAGTCGAACGATGGCATCGTACATTGAAGACCGCACTCAAAACTCGTTTATCTCAACATACAAAGTGGATTGATGAGCTACCTACAGTGCTACTTGGACTACGAGCAACACCGCGTGCAGACACTAGTCTTAGCGCCGCTCAGCTAACCTATGGCTGCAGCATAAGACTACCGTGTGACTTCTTCACTTCAACATCGTCAAAAAATCAAGAAATGAATTACGATTTTGTAACTCAACTTCGAGAATCAATCAACAGTCTTATCATCGAAACGCACATCATCACACGGAAATAATAAATCAGTATTCATTCTTTTAAATTACAAATACCCGGAAGGAAATCTACAATTATATCGATCGACCGACTAAATCCTGCCTATATTATTAATGAGGATACTTCAGAGGATTCATCATCATCATCATCAACTCAACCACCAGCGAGGAAGCTTGAAAACCCATCACCTACATCAACCCAGATCAAACCTATTTTAAAAATTACGAGCCATGGGCGAGTCGTCAAGCCTCCGGTACGCTTTCGCTAGGGGGAGAGTGATGTAGCAGCCAGGCTAATCAACCCAAAACGGTAATAAATAACGTTACCCTGGTGCTACCATAACGCAGAAGGTGAAGGTCTGAAGAAAACATTTATTTACAAATTACCCCCGGCTACTGAGATACTGCGGACTGCATATCGATGCGAGATAATTTGACGTATATATTTAACGTTCTAATATAGAAACAAGAAGCAGCCGCAAATATCATCAGCGCCGCATCGTCTTCACACGCCGGCTATCTTCATGAATCCGTCGACCATTTTCGAGCCGTTTCTTCAACGCCGCAGCTTCGCCTCTTCTTGCTGTTCCGGAGATGTGTCCCACGCCGCCGCCGCTCGCCGATTACGCGCGCGCGTCGGACTGCATCACTTATATAGTCCCGTCCAGCAACGCAGCTACGAGAAGCGATCCACGAGTTTTACGCCGGCAAATGGAGCGCGACATATAATAGTTGTACATAATATTGTAATTGATTAATCTTCATTGGTCAAAATGTATAAATTCTAATTGGCTAAATAAATAAAAGATATTGCTATTGGTAAACTAAGGATGTAGCCGGGAATATAAATATAGGCAGGGTTCACTAAATAAACCCCTTCAGTCGCCTGCACATTGTAAGGCATATCAAGAGAAACAGTTTCATTCCTCCGCTCCCTAGACCACTCGGAGTCTGTTAATAGTGGACACCATTCACCACTATTACATTGGTGACCCCGTTACGAACACCGATAAGGAAGATCCCTGCAAGAATAGTAGGAAAAATATCAAGGAGGACTTCAGTATATATAAAATCAGTGTAATCAAGACGTCATTATGGAGCGAGAAGCGAAGAAACCCGACGCATATACATCAAACCCGGCCAAGGAACAAGAAATCGCCAGTATATCTCTATCGTTGAGAATACCACCGTTCTGGAGAGATAAACCCCGACTTTGGTTCGTCAGTTTTGAAGCCGCAACGAACGATTTAAAGAAGAGTCAAGCGCAACTAGCACAGATGGTGATCGCTCAACTTGAGAAACAAGACATCGAACATTTCGGACCTGTTGTACAACCCACCGGCATCCGACCAGTATAATTCGCTGAAGGATCGTCTGATCTCTGCATATGAAGAATCCGACAGTCGCCAGCTACAGAAACTTCTATCAGAAATAGAACTTGGAGACCAGAAGCCCACACAACTCCTACGCAGAATGCGTACTTTGGCGCGAGATAAAGTCCCAGATTCGACGCTACGGCTAATGTGGGTAAACCACCTACCCCACATGTTCGATCGGTACTAGCAGTGAGTGAAACATTCAGCACGCAGACGAAGCTCGACGAACTGGCACCTGGCGGACAAGATGATCGAAAATAGCAGTAGCTCACACATATCGATGATCGAAGGCACTTCAACCAAGACCAATGATAACCAGTTTTTCTCGAAGGAATTCGGAAGCTATCATTCGAAGTCGCCGCGCTCAAAGCTTCCCAGCATCAAACCTGTTACCAGCAACAGTACAACCAGCGCAATCAGCAACACCGAAGACCACTTTTTCGTCGCAACCGCTCTGCAAGTAGAAGTCGAACAAGGTCAAGAACAAGATCCCCTTACTGCTACTATCATCGACGTTTCGGTTCCGAGGCAAGAAAATGCACAACACCGTGTACATTCAAAAATGAAAATATGAAGTCGGAAAACTAACTAATACGCTTGATGCGACGGGATCCAGCGTAACAGAAAAGTCCTACCGTCTTTTTGTCACCGATAAAAAAAGCAAGCTTACCTTCCTTATCGACACCGGAGCGAATATCTCAGTTTTACCGCCGAGTCAAAGACAGAAGATGAAGCCACTGGATTTTCAACTCTACGCAGCAAACAATACGGTGATTCCTACATATGGAGAAAAAACAATGGAACTAGATTTAAACCTACGCCGACCATTCAAATGGAGATTTATCGTCGCTAAAGTTAGCAAACCAATCATCGGTGCTGATTTTCTTCAACATCACCAGTTGATCGTCGACATCAAAAATAGAAGAATCATCGACGGGAAAACCAATCTTACATCTCAGTCTTTCGTCCAAGCAACCAATCAGCCCACAATAAGAAGCAAGACGTTCAACAATCGTATCACAAGATCCTTGAAGAATATCCTGAATCACAAGAATAACTTCAATGAAATTAACACCGAAGCACAACGTTGAGCATTTCATCGAAACCAATGGACCACCACTTCATTGCCGTGCACGTCCAATCGCACCACACCGATACGAGCAAGTTCGAAAGGAATTCGAAAACATGATCGAGCAAGGAATATGCCGTCCAAGCAAAAGCCCTTGGTCATCACCACTTCACGTTGTACCGAAGAAGAATGGAGAATTACGAGTTTGTGGAGATTACAGAAGACTGAATTCTATTACCACTCCTGACCGCTACCCAATACCGCGAGTCAAGGATTTCACTCATCAACTGTCAGACAAGACTATATTTTCCACCATCGATCTCAACCGAGCTTACCAACAAATAAAAGTACGCGATGAAGACATAGAAGACAGCAATAATTACTCCAATGGGATTATTCGAATTCCCAAGAATGACTCCAGGACTGAAGAACGCTGGTCAAACCTTTCAAAGATTCATACACGAAGTACTTCATGGACTGGATTTCGTTTTCGCATTCATAGATGATCTCCTTGTTGCAAGCCCTGATAAAGAAACGCACGAAACCCATCTACGCACCGTGCTACAGCGATTAGAAGACAATGGAATCACAATCAACCCTTTGACATGCATATTTGGACAACAGAAGTTCAATTTCTTGGTTTCACCGTCAGCAAGGAAGGAATCAAACCGCCTACTGAAAAAGTCAGAGCAATCATCGATTATGCGAAACCTAAAACAATCGAAGAACTAAGGCGTTTTCTTGGGATGATTAATTTTTACAAAGAGAACACATTCCTAAAGCCGCTGAAATCCAAGCACCACTTTACGCTTACCTTCACAATACGAAGAAAAAAGATAAAACGTCAATCGTATGGAACGATGAAGCCACGAAGGCATTTGAAGCTTGTAAAGTTGCGATCCAAAATGCAGCTTTGCTCGCTCACCCATCACACGAAGCAACCCTTGCTATCTTCAGCGACGCGTCCGATCTCTCAGCAGGAGCTGTACTCCAACAATACATCAATGGGAAATGGCAACCACTTGGCTATTTTTCGAAGAAATTCTCCGATACTCAACGTAACTACAGTACATTCGACCGAGAGTTACTCGCTATATACATGGCTATCAAGCACTTCAAAAAAACGTTCGAGGGTCGAAACCTGATCGTTTTTACCGACCACAAGCCATTAACATATGTACTCAGAAGAAACCATCATCATCGGAAACACCACGACGAGCAAGACAACTTATTTTCATAAGCGAATTCACTACCGACATACGTCACATCATTAGAAGGACAACATAGTCGCCGACGCACTCAGTCGCATACCAATCGACAGTGTAACGTGCCCTACATCAATTGACTATCACAAGATCGCCGAAGCACAAGACAGAGATAGCGACAACATCAAACATCTATCGAAGCAAAGTAACTTGACCATCAGCAAGTTACAATGCCATGACGCATCTACCTATATACTGCGAAGCATCAACGTCAACCATGCGACCATACCTACCAGAAGAATGTCGTCGCGAAGTCTTCAATGCACTGCACAACATCAGTCATCCAGGTGTTAGAGCAACCAGAAAACTCATCACTGGAAAATTCTTTTGGCCTTCAATACAAGTGGATGTTGGCAACTGGGCGAAGCAATGCATTCAATGTCAAAATGCAAAGTACAAAGGCATACATCAAGCAGCCTAGATTCATTTCCACCTACGGAGATTCGAACACCTGCACGTCGACATCGTTGGACCATTACCTACTTCACCGCAAGGACATCTTACCTCGTAACAATGATCGACAGAACAACAAGATGGCCAGAAGCAATACCCACCGATGATACATCAGCTGAATCCGTCGCGAAGATAATTTATGAAAATTGGATTACTGTTTCGGATCACCTAGAACCATCACAACGGATCAAGGAAGAAACTTCGAAAGCAACCTATTCCTCAAACTTCTTCAAACTATGGGAATACAGAAGACACGTACAACGGCATACCATCCTCAATCAAACGGAATAGTCGAACGATGGCATCGTACATTGAAGACCGCACTCAAAACTCGTTTATCTCAACATACAAAGTGGATTGATGAGCTACCTACAGTGCTACTTGGACTACGAGCAACACCGCGTGCAGACACTAGTCTTAGCGCCGCTCAGCTAACCTATGGCTGCAGCATAAGACTACCGTGTGACTTCTTCACTTCAACATCGTCAAAAAATCAAGAAATGAATTACGATTTTGTAACTCAACTTCGAGAATCAATCAACAGTCTTATCATCGAAACGCACATCATCACACGGAAATAATAAATCAGTATTCATTCTTTTAAATTACAAATACCCGGAAGGAAATCTACAATTATATCGATCGACCGACTAAAGCCTGCCTATATTATTAATGAGGATACTTCAGAGGATTCATCATCATCATCATCATCAACTCAACCACCAGCGAGGAAGCTTGAAAACCCATCACCTACATCAACCCAGATCAAACCTATTTTAAAATTACGAGCATGGGCGAGTCGTCAAGCCTCCGGTACGCTTTCGCTAGGGGGAGAGTGATGTAGCAGCCAGGCTAATCAACCCAAAACGGTAATAAATAACGTTACCCTGGTGCTACCATAACGCAGAAGGTGAAGGTCTGAAGAAAACATTTATTTACAAATTACCCCCGGCTACTGAGATACTGCGGACTGCATATCGATGCGAGATAATTTGACGTATATATTTAACGTTCTAATATAGAAACAAGAAGCAGCCGCAAATATCATCAGCGCCGCATCGTCTTCACACGCCGGCTATCTTCATGAATCCGTCGACCATTTTCGAGCCGTTTCTTCAACGCCGCAGCTTCGCCTCTTCTTGCTGTTCCGGAGATGTCCCACGCCGCCGCCGCTCGCCGATTACGCGCGCGTTTTTTTTTTTTTTTGCGCCCAATGCAAGGACACCCTCCGGTAGCGGGGGAGGGAGGTGGTGAATGCTCCTGGCATACCACGCAGCCGGCTGCGTGGTTATGTGGGACTCACTTTGAAGAAGTGCCTACCCACTAAACACCACCTTGGGATCGACATTAGCCCGAAGGCTGTACAGTCGCATCTGAGACGACCTCCCTCGGGGAGAGGAGAGGCGTGGGGCACAACCGTCCGGGGACAGAAGCGCGGATCAACCAACACAGCCGCAAAGTGCGACGGTGCTGGAGAAATGTGAGTGGGAATCGCATGTGCGAGAACTGACTGCCAGCGGCGTGGCGGATGGGGACAGGGAGGGCAGGCACTCACCGTCCAACGGCAAGTGGACGCACAACACAACCGCACGGGGCGGCTGGCGGAGACGGGATGCTCCGCCGTCGCCCGAACCCATATTCATGGGAACGGAAACACGGCGACGGCGAGACAGCTAAGCACAACCGCACGGGCGCGGCTAAAGTAGCCGAGCGGGAGGGCAAACTCGACCGTGCAAGGACGGGAGGTGGAGGCACCCAACCGTACTGGGACGTAAGAGCGGTCAGCCAACGCAACCGCACGGGGCGGCGGCGCCAGCTGAGGGGACGGACGGGACTGACGTTCTATTCTAAGAAACTGTGCCGACCGAGGGAGAAGACCCGTACGGGACGGGTGCTCGGTCATGGCGGACCCGCAAGCGCACGACCGCTCGGGAGCGACGGCGCAAGCGGAATGCGCGTCGGACCGCATCACTTATATAGTCCCGTCCAGCAACGCAGCTACGAGAAGCGATCCACGAGTCTTACGCCGGCAAATGGAGCGCGACATATAATAGTTGTACATAATATTGTAATTGATTAATCTTCATTGGTCAAAATGTATAAATTCTAATTGGCTAAATAAATAAAAGATATTGCTATTGGTAAACTAAGGATGTAGCCGGGAATATAAATATAGGCAGGGTTCACTAAATAAACACCTTCAGTCGCCTGCACATTGTAAGGCATATCAAGAGAAACAGTTTCATTCCTCCGCTCCTAGACCACTCGGAGTCTGTTAATAGTGGACCCATTCACCACTATTACATAGTAATTTTAACAGTTCCGAGATCAGAATTGGGATCTCCTGTTCTATTTCCGAGATATATATGCCATGATAAATAAGGAAAATATGTGACGATATAATCTTTAAAAAAAAAGCGTTAATTCATACTTAAAGAGAACTTTTTTTTGTATTTATAGAATTAAGAAAATAAAATAATTTAGAAATTTACGCAAAGGAATGTACCAGTGAAGTAATGTAAACCGTAGAAGGAGTAAACGTAAAGCAAAACAAAATTTTGTAGTTTACTAACGAAAGGATTATCCTCCCGACGACTGCTTTTAGGGTCGTAAGTTTGAAGGCTCCTTATTTTATAAACATTTTTCTTCATTAAGCTTAAATATCTGCAACTTATGTTTTATCTTAGTAAAGACACTAAAGCGTTTTAATGTTTTAATTGTGTTGTGAATCATTTTAAAAGTAAGTTTAACAAAAAAGACTCATTTAAAGACTATATTCATTTTAAGACCTGTGATAGTTATATAATTTTTACTGAATTGGGACTATAATATTTTATTGAAAGGGTAATTCTGATAGTTTGGCCCATTTTGCATTTATTTCCCAATGTGCATAGGGCTTTTCATTCAGATTTTTCTGAATGCCTATAATAATACAAGTTAATTAAACCAACTTATAATTATAAAAGATAACTGAAAATTATCAATATATCTATAAATTATTATCGATGTTTCAAAAAAGACATAACTTAGCATTCATCCTCCAAAACAAACCACACCGTTATTCAATAATTGAACTTAGTATTTATAAAAACGTTCGTATTTGAGATACTTCAATTTATTATATTTATGCATATACGTAAAATTGTGCAAGTAGTGATACGTATCCCGATTGATCTAATTTTCGCTCTACAGAACATAACAAGTCAATTTTCCTGGAAAATAAATGTTAGCAAATTGAGCTTTTACAGTAATGTAGTTTAAGTTTGAAGAGTAAAACAAACTTTTAATACAATTACAATTTCAGAATTAAGCATAATTTCCATTCGGTTAGGTTGTGACCTAGTTAAGGCGTGTTTATTTACATTATTTAATGCAAATGTACGCTAAGGGAAATATATCGAAAATTGCGGTTGCATGTGATACGATACTCAACAACATTATTTACTTTACTACCCGAAAATAAAATATGCATAGTTTGTAGTCGTTTTCGTTTAATTTTTTAATAATTACTGTTCCGAAGGAAACAACCGTGAGTGTATGTATATATATATACATACACTCACGCGCAATTTGTGTTTATAAACTGCCTCCACGATACAGGAGAAAATCCTAGTGTGGGGGATAACGTTTTTTTTTTCAAACATAAGTAAAAGAATTAAAAAGAAAAATAAATCTATTTTAAAGTTGGTAAATAATACTTTACCCACACCCGCTCAATGAAATAAAATTATGTCTTGCCTTGTTTGAAGAGCACCTCCCGCCTTCGCTCAACTGCGTGATCTATCCCCGTCACCACTACTCCCAACACCACTACACTAGGAAAAACCCACCACCGACGACAATACGATACGTGTTTCGTCTCTACACGAGGCATCCTCAGGTGAAGTAGACTCTGCGGTGGCTGACCGCTAAGTGAGCGGCGAGCCAATACAGCTGCAATTTATACAACTCGTTGACGCAACCGTTCCCCACTTAAGTAGCGAGCCACTGCGTCAATCACCACCTAACGTTCGCAGCTGCTTGTAAAATTAATAACAAACCGCTGCGAAACACCCGCCTGCCATCTAACCACGCAACCAATCGCCGTTCATCGTGAGGGTGACGAACGACCATATTGCGAGACTATCTGTTATTAGAGAGCACGCTTAAAGATGTTTAACAGAAGTGAGTTAGAAACATTTGTTTATTCATTCAGCAGTGCAACATTATCGTTATTATTTTTTAATATCTCTAACTGTTCCAGCACACACAGTCGCCGCCCTTTATTACACGCATGTAAGACTATAAAGGAGTGGCCGTTGGCTAGGTTGTGTCCAGTGTCCAAGAGATGTTTAGCAAAATGGATTAATCGGGATGGGATATTAGGAATATCTGTAATAATAAAGATAAGTTGGATATTCGTTAAAAGTCGAGTGTTTACAGACTTTTTTGTGACGAATGCCACGCCGTTTTCGTGAGTCACACTGGTCGCCACTCCGCAGAGTCTACTTCACCTGAAGATGCCTCTTGTTGAGAAGAAACACGCGTCGTATTGTCATCGGTGGTGTGTCTTTCCTAGTATAGTGGTTTTGGGGGTAGTGGTGATGGGATTAGTGGTGACGTGGTTAGTGCATGCAATTGAGGGAGGTGGGAGGTGCTATTCAAACTAGCTAAGACACAACATTTTGCGGATGTGGTCAAAGTAATTTTTACCAACTTTAATAAAATGGATTTCCGCAAAATAACGCCTAATTCTATTAATTACAAATCTATTTCTTGTTTAGCGCTGTAGCAAAACTTATCAATCTTTCATTTTTGGCCAAATAAACTAAATGAAGATAGGCAAACCTACCTTTAGATGGTATATCTGTCGACGAGAGGACGGGTAGCTAGACTACACATTGTTATTTCTATGAAAATGACAGTTCACGCAACCCTATAAGAAAAAAGGTGCTATCTGCCAGTAACGTTTATTATCTCTAGTAACTTAAAAGCTTTGTTGTAGGTTTTTGGAGACAGCCGAAAGCTTGATAAAAGATAACTTGTAAAACTATCCTTTTTGTAAAAAATAGAAATATTCCAATATTATTGTTCATCTAACAAGCTGAGTATTATTGTTCTTTTGAAACAGTTAAGGAAACTGACCAGCACGATGTTTTGGTAAAACACGAGCATAGTACATACCTATAATAACCGATGAGGAAGAAAATATATTTTCCCTAGTGTCATTATCCAGGGAGAAAACAGAGGGTTTTTTGCAGGAGTTAAGCACTTCGCGGATATCCTGATAATATATACGTATGATTAATTAATTCTCAAGTCAAATTTAATGGGAAAATATTATTTACGGCTGTAATTATGTGCAAACCCTACGACCACGTCACTTCTAGATCGTTATCGTAAATGTTGCGAAGCTGTTGAGGAAAGACAGAGATTCATTTTATAACATAATTATTTAGTCTATTTAAGTAATTTATTTACTTAGGCACTTGGTATTAATTAGTGTAACTATTTTATTTATTTAATTACTTTTAAGAGATTCTATATTAAAACCAAATAGAACTGAATAACGAAATTTATTTCAGGAATGATGGGTGGATGGTGTTCGCGCTAATTTTTCACTACCTCCTAACGCTTCTGTGATTTGTTAATTATTATCCAATAAGAGTACTTACTGCAAATAGTCCATTTCCGGGTTTCTTGTCTACCTGCTTTTATGCTTTTATCATGTGCACTCTTGTGTTAAAGGAGTTCGCAGAAGACACGCAACCAACCGCACAAGCAACCGCTTCTATTTCGCGCCATCACACCCGCCTTTGTAAAATTTAGATATTAAATTATACAAAATTATCGTAAGTGTTTAGACATTTGCAATAACGCTATATTTCGCTATTATCTGTGAAGTTTATATGTGTGAAGAAAGACGGCGTCCAATCGTCGTCACTGCAGCCCTTGAGACACGAGGTAGATCAGCAGAAGTCCAGGTGAGTGCGCATACAATCCTTCACGTCCTTCCTGTAGCTCGAATTTAGGGCATTTGCAGTACCGCGAAATAGTAAATTCTCACCGCTCGCACCGCACCCTATAGTCCAAGTTTATTTTATGCATAATCATCCTTTTTAATAACTCTGAATCAGCAGTTGGTCATTTAAACCAACATAACAGATGGAATAAAAAAACTCAGGTCCGTGCTTTGTGTCACTCATTGCGTGAGACAAATAATACCAGCATGAAATGTCAGCATAATGCTACTGAGTTTCGTATAAGGGAGTGCTGCAGTGGAGTGCAGTGCAGTGGTCACTTTATATTTATTTTTAATACAAGTAATTTTAGTAACGCTTATGTTCTCGTATCCTAGTAAACTGAAATTTAAATGTTTCTGATAGGAGCGGTTGGCTACAGTAGTAGAACGGTCGATTCGAACTCACAACTAAGATCGCGGGCCGTACCTTCAACCATTGGACTACTGTCGCTTAAGGCTTTAAGAAACCTGAAAGACCTTGACGAAACGGCGACCGCAGAGATCTTAGCCGACGTCAACGCCGTCTAGCGACTACCTTCTGTATTACTTAGAAAAGTGCAAAGATTAATAGACTGCAGAGGTGAAAAGTATATAAGTGATATACTGCCTACTATGAGCTATCACTGAGAGCTATGTCGCGGTTAAGCATCTTCAATTACATTGCACGGTATGGTGCTGTAGCTTCGTCCGGTAGGCATCACGAGCTATCAAGTGTTTAAGTTTTAAGTACGTAAGAGTTTTTATTATATTTCTTGAATCGTATTTATTTGTTTCGTATTTGTATCTCTGGGTCTAAGCGCTCGCTGTAAATTTCGCCAAGGTTTGATGCCCGGCAGCACCAATTAAATTTTTGATTGCAATTTTAAGTGCTAATTTAGAACGTGCTCGGCGGTGAAGGAAAACATCGTAATGAAACCTGCATGTCTGAGGAATAAGAAAAAAAATCGAAGTCATGTGAAGATCGCCAACACGCATTGGGGCAGCGCGGCGGACATTTCCTTGCACTAAAACCCTTTCAGAAATAAGAAGAGTCCTGTGCCCAGCAGAGTGACTTATATAGCCTGTTACTTTACTTTTGTATCGTATACATATGCAATATTCTTATTCGTTTCAGATACAGAAGGGTACCTAATGCTGAGAAAAATATCAAATGGAGGCCACGAAAACGTAAAACAACTTTGTACCTAGATTAAAATGTTCTAGTCATTTTCAGTAATTTCATACGCCACATTTTATATAGAGTTTAGAACGTTTCAGATAGGGCAAAATAAGAAATAATACAAAATATTATGGATGAATGATATATTAATAATATATAAATTTATAGATATTTATCATAAAAATAATGAACAAGCTGCAAGGTTCAACTGATAGTGTTTCTTGTAAACACAATTGCAAAATTGCTGTTCTCATTGTTATCAATAGTGAATTGATGAAACTTAGTCAAGATCACTTCATACAAAATATATCTAATTAAATTGGCACATGATGTATTTGGCCTTTTACTTACAACTCGGCGGAAATTTGAAAAGAAAGATTTTGCCTGTTCTTAATTCTCTTGTGTACACTATTTTTCACAGAAGTATTGCTTACACCTGGCGTGGTTTCCAAAAGCGTGATTAAGTGTCAGCTGAAAAAAGCAAAAGCGTGATTAAGTGTCAATTAGATCCTGAACTTTTTTGACATTTATTTTTGTTTCTTTTTGTTATATCTTGTAACCTTTTTAAAAACTGACGCAAACTCATAAGTTTATTATTTGTTATATTTTTTTTGGAACGTATTGGGTATCTTGGATAAGTTTTTTTTTAAATTTTATCACAAAATTTTCGCAATAAATTATTACGTTTTCTACAGTGCTACTCTCCTCCTAGTTTCGGCGTGACTGTAGGATGTTATATAGGTACTGAGTTACCGTCAGTTGCTAAGCGGCCATAAATCATTATATAAATATATATATATATATATATATATACAATGATGTGGGCCTGAGTATACTGCCAGTTGTGCTCTTTGGCTTAAGTTATTTTTTATTTTATGCACGACTGCAGACAAAACAATATTAATTGCGCATCTCTAAAACAATATTTTACCTCTTCTCCTTCTAATGATAGCTTCCGCAGTGCAGGAGAACAAGAAAGAACAATTCCGCCGTAACAGGTGCAGAACCTACACCTGACATGGTGGAATAGTTTTTTTTATAAGACCATTTGCAGTAACAATTTTTGTTAACAGTTATGAGTGTAACATTTTTATCGGCTGCTTTATTCATAGTGCCTTGAGAAACACTTTGCCGGTTTCTGTACAAAAAATTATGCTGGCTTCGGTATTTCTTATTTGAAATAATTCGTAGGCGTAGTGCTGCAGAAAATTGTTCCAAATATGGATGGCCGCTACTAATGAATATAATACTTGCTATATTACATTTATTTACATAGAAACTTTAATTATCATCAACATAAAATTCTAAATAGCACTTTTTTCACAAGAAAGTAAACTTTGAGATCATTCCACCTTGTTTTTCGTTAATTAATAGAATAGTAAAACAAACCAAGAGGTCCGTGATTTAAAATTTCTTGCAGCTTTTTATAGAAAAGTATGATCTTATCATAAAATAATAGTTAATCATTTAGCCATCTGATAAAACTCTTAAATGTGCCAGTCATACATTTATGATGATATTTTGGTCATTATACTTGAAATAGTCTATTAAATATTTTATAGTACAATTGATCATCTTCAGTATGATTGACCGTGTGTATGACTTTTTAAGTCTATGCTATTTTTGGTGAAAATTATTATTGCAGATAAAAATATTTATTTTAGTCTCAAATTAAATTTATCAAAAAAAATTGAACATTTGAATAAGTCCCATCGGTAGCCTTCGTTTTACATAGAAATCTTGTAATGACGTGCATTTCTTTCATTCTGAACTAAGTCGTGTTTCTTTGAAATTGACAAGGTTTGTTTTATCCAAAACTAAGAATGTTGCAGATGAAACGTCGTAAAAATTAGGTAGATAGGTTTCGCTTTTGCAAAATGTCCCATTAATGGCTCTTTAAAACTGATCTTGAAATGTAGAACACCGACTGAAAATCAAATAATTATTGTTAGTTAATTTTTTTAATTCATTGAACATTTTTAAGATTGTGTTCAAGCTCCACCAGTAAAAAAAAACAAATATACATATTATATTATAGTTGTTGACGAAAATAAGATACCTATTTATACAACGCATCTCACCATGAATTTCTAATGTAAGCTAAGATGTGATAATAACTGTAAACAATTGAATAACAAAATAATGATAACATTTATAAATACTTGCTTTAATACAGTATTAAATATTATTTAACCGTATTAAAATAGAACAAGATAGTCTTCGGCATGAAAGTAAAAATAAATATTTTCGATTATTTTTGCAAATATCTTAACAGCCGGGTCAGCGCGCGATTCAGAACCGTCTAGAGACGCTAAATTTCAGCGAGTAGCGAGCAACTATGGCAAATATCTCCTCTATGAGGCAATCTATGGGGGAGGCCTATGTTTAGCAGTGGATTTTAATAGGCTGTAATGATAGAATACACAATTAGTTACATTATTTTCAATTAACCAGATATTTCCATCTACCCCAAATGATTTTGACATTTACCCCAGTAAATGGTATTATTGACATTGATTAATTAAGCACTGTCAAATTCAATAGGAGTGACAGAAAAAACGCTACTTGATATAGATGGACAAAATAAATTATTTAAATTAAAGTAAAATCATTTTATTAAAAATCAAATTAGGCCAATAGCTTTATTAACATGTGACACATAATTGTACTTATTATACTCAACATTATTTTAAGGAAATCTGAGAAAGTTGAAAATCTAAGTATTTTCAGAAGCTACTTTGCAATTATTTTCTATTGAGTGAATTTTGTGGAATCTTGTTTTGCAAACCGCCACTTGAAATACGCTCAATTGTAAGTAAATTTTTTTTCGATAACGATGTGAAATCACAAAACGATGCAGATGATGCAGATCAGCGTGCTTCTATTCAGCCTCTTAATATGAACATACCTCGGGATTTAGAGATTTTAAAAGTTTTCATGCTCAGATACTGGAAGATATAATATTATATTATTAGTGTCCCGTGTGAGACAACATTTATTCTTAAATACATATTCCCATTACACGTAATACATTTTTATGGTTGGTAAGAAAATATTATCTACTACTGTAAATTTCTTATTTTTTACTATTCTTAACCAGCAAGTAATTAAGCAAATACAATTCTATCTGATGGTAAGTGGTTATGAAGCCTAAGATGATGAAGCGCACTGACTTAACAAAAGGCTATTCACTCTTGCCTAATAGTAGTAGGTAAGTATTATTTGCGACCTATTTGTGTGTGTGTGTGTGTGCGTGTGTGTGTGAGTGAGAAAAGCGTATGAGAATACGTAAAGAGGAATAAAGATTGAGTATTCGTAGTGAGTACATTTGGCTTCATTATCATCATCATTACAACCCTTCACAAGGCCTATATATATAGATATGGGCCTTCCCAAGGAATGCCACATAGCATGGTCCTAAGCCACCTGCACCTATCGACTTCCTGCATATCTTACCATGTCGTCCCTCTATATAGTGGGAGGCTGGCCTGCACTTCGCTTACCGGTACAAGGTTGCCACTCGAGAACCTTTCTTCCTATTGTTTATCGGTTTTCCAAGTTATATGGCCAGCCCATTGCCATTTCACTTTAATAATGCGTTGGGCTATGTCAGTTACTCTGGTTCTACTGCGGATAT
This sequence comes from Parnassius orleans, assembly GCA_029286625.1. Lineage (NCBI taxonomy): Eukaryota > Metazoa > Arthropoda > Insecta > Lepidoptera > Papilionidae > Parnassius > Parnassius orleans. Next base: position 3,147,875 of record JAGSMP010000111.1, on the reverse strand, counting down.
CCGCATTTCTATTTTTATCACGCAGAGAAACCCCTCTCCAATTTAAAGTTTTTACATTTTTGAGATGATGGTTTGTCTAACATTCAAAGAAAACATAAACCCAAGAATGTATATGTATGTATATAGCACTTAGGTAAGCACCATTTTTTTATTTAAATTGTTTGATATAATTTTATAAAAGTGTACCTAAATATAAGTATCTGTGTCTAGATTTCCTTCCCCAATAATGTTCTATTAAAGTCATACTTAGAAATACAGCGTTTTATTGTAATACATAATTATAAAATTCAGTATCACCTATTTAATAAAAATATGAACAATAAAATTACAAAGGTATTAAAACTTATCGAAATCTAAGTAACGAGAGCAGGTTGGTCGTTCCACATTTAAATTATATAAAAATGCATTTTTCAATTTCACTAATCAACATCGCCGCAAAATTGCTTCTTCTTTGGACACTTTAAAATTAATTTATTTATAAAACAATATTTCCAGTTACCAATGTACAGGTATAAACTAAATTAAGTATTTCCATTCATAAAAATATTTATAATGGAGTATAAACTCTTAAAAAACTAAAATATATTTGTACGAAGTCGCTCCAACACCGAGACGCGGTCCACCCTCGACGATGTCTGAAAACGGACTGCGACAGAGCTTGCGGGGATTACAGGGTGACGGAGCAGGCACGCTCGCGCGAATATATTCAATTTTGGTGAAAAATTATAATTTCTTGAGGAAAACGGGGAATAAAAATAAAATTCTCATTTAAAAATATTAATATTTTTAAGACCTTTTTTTAGTAATTACAGAGAACTAATTAAAAAGCTTGTGCCATTTCGGAGAAATTTTGCAAAATATGATAAAGATAGATATTATTTGGGGATTTTTTTTCTAATAAGGGGTTGACAAAATACAATTTTATTCAATTAAAAACATTTCATAAATCCTCTTCTATCATCATGTATTTTTTCTTTGCGGATTAAATGAACAGTTATTGTGATTTTTTACTTAAATATCCAAGAATTTAGGCATTTCACCTGCTGTTAGGGCCTTAAGATGGGCTGCAATTATAATCAGAAGTGTTACTACTTTGTATTTTAAATTACAACTTTAAAATTATATTATATTTAGACGAATAGTAATTTCATTTATGGCCGAATAAATAATACTAATATTCATACGTTTCTTCATCTCCCAAATTTTGCTTGAATGGTGTTACTCAGTTTTGTTTCCATTGCTGAATATGAATATTTAATGTAATTTTGTAATGAAACAAGTTGAACAAAATTCCGCGTACAAAGATGAATTATAAAAGTTATTTGTAATCTCGTCTAGTATATTGTTTTATCTGTCTTCAAAAAAAGGAGGAGGAAACAATTGGACTAAATGTTTTCTTTGTATGTATGTATGTTACACAATATTTGCGTCAAGTGTGAAGTTATTGATGGGTTTCTTAAATAGGTTACATTGCTGGAGTAGTGATCATGAATATTTGGAGAAAAAATTAAACTTAAAGGTGGCTAAATAGTTGTCGAATTTCACATTCTATGAAACGTTTTATTCCTCAGAAAATGCAGGTTTCTTATCGATGATTTTGCTTTACCGTCAATCACGTTGTAAATTAGCACTTAAAATGATTCTAATATCAGTGGTGCTGGGGATTTGAACCCAGACTGTACGCTCTTCCAATCCCACCATTTACACAGCATCACCTTATTGCGTGTTAATCCGGGTTTCGCTATAGTCTGTGGAGCTTGACTACCGTTTGACCATGATCTTTTTTTGCACGTTCTTGTCGTAGGTGATCCATTTTTATCATCTCTTCAAAAATGGTTCGGTTTCATTACGTTTCAATAGACAATCGCAAATGAGTACACGATTCATTAGGTTTCTTTCAATGACCTCGTGTGGTACCCAAATATCGAGCTTTTTTTTACAGCCAGACTTTTTCAAATGGGCCAAAATTGTTTTGTGGTCAATTCTCGATTCCTGGGCTATGTCGTAACTACTAATATGCCGAGTTTGCTCCACTTTTTCAAAATTGATGGTGACCAGAGCGAGCTGCATCTTTGAAATCAAAATTCCCGGACTGAAAACTCTTGAACCAACTTTGTGCTACACTTACTGACACTGCACTACGTCCATAAAAGTGACAAATGTTTTTCGCGACTTGAGTCGCATTTTCCCTTTTTTGAAATAAAACTTGAGAATGTATCAAATTTCTTCGTTAGATTCACTCATTTTGGCGAACAGAAAAACAATTGAAAAATGGCGGGAAAGTGATTTTTACTTTTTATATTTTTTTTACTAATGTCTTATATGTATTGATATTAAAACTAGCCAGATACATATAGTACAACCGAAAAGATTTTTCCAATTTTTTACAAACAAAGTTCGTAGAAACTTTTTCCTAATAAGAATGTTTTCAAATAATTTTAGGCACGACTATAAAATACTGGCCAGTTCAATAGTAAGGTTTTACTATAGCAAAGCGTCGTATCTGTGGTATCGTGGCAACCGTTGTTGTTACATAGGATTTTTGAAATTAACGTCATCGGAAAAGCGTACCAGATATTTGCGACGAATTGCTAACGATCTGTTCATTATATTTTCTTGTAATTTATGTTGTAACGCACGCATATTTACGCCATCCATCATGAGTGCATTTGGGATGATCCTCTTTCGCCTACATCAGAAGTGGGATCAAGTTCCTTGAATCGCCCACATATAATCTTCGAATAATGTGATGAAGGCGTGGTGCTGTACCGATCGTTCTTGAATGGAAGTATGCTGTCGAAGTGGGACGCCACGGGTGGATTATTTACCGCTGCTACCGACCGACATTTGATGCGTGAGGGAAGTAAATTTGTCTTAAATATTGCTTTGAAAAAAATATTTTGTAGTTTTTTTTTTTTTTGTGATATTTTGAGTGAAATGCCAGAAAGCCAAGCTTATTTCAATTGACTAACCTGAGTCTATTTGGGTGTTTAATGACCCTGTTAATTTGTAGAGTTGCTTACTTCATTTTATATTGTGTTATGACTATGACAACAGCTATACCGTAGCCGTAGCTCAAAGTGTGAGAGCGGAGCGCGTGTGGTGGTTTATAGAGGTCTAGTTCAGTCGTCGTTAAGATGTAACGGGGATGACTGAATATAGACATGAGTGCTCTTAAAAATAAAATGAAGTGTAGTATACATTTGTTGCGTAACGAACGATTAAAAAGGTTATGGCTCTTGGACATTTTATTTTGTGATGTAAAGTTTCCTTAGAATTGGTCTAGTTGAAGTAGAATTAAGTATTGAAGAAGTTGCCGGAGGTATTTTCAAGCATTCATACTCTTAGTCAATCGTTATTACTATTTAGTCGCATTGCACGAATTGGTGCGTAGTTGTAACAACGATTTACTTGTGAGTCATTCAGGAACGATGAACATCTGATGGTGTGGTGGAAGGCCTTTGTCTCATAGAGACTACTATTGGTCGACTTGGAACGACCTGATAGTCGTTGTCTCTACAAAAGATCGTATCACAAGAAGTGATGAAGATATAGTAACAGTTTGTTGCTAGTCATTGCGTCATTGTGATCACTGTGTGTAATCAAATAGATAACTTAAATAATGATTTATCTGTGTCTTGACACACTATACATCATGACTTTATCGGGAAAACTTGACGGGAAGAGTGACCAAAAGTGTTATTACTCCGTAATTATTATTATACAAAGTATGTTTTGTTAAGTACCCTTAACCGACGAGCATGTATGTGTAGGTACATATGTGGACGTAAAGGAGGCGTTTTATCACGAGTATTGGTAATGCCGCATATGTCGATGGAGAGTAAAAAATCCTACGCAACTTTTGCATTTTAATCCAGACCATCCAACCTTGGATTGAATGTATTAAAAATTATTGTACAAAAAATAACGCTTAGATAGAAAATTATTTGATTAGTTAATAGCATTTACAATCGCTTTAAAAGATCATGCAGCTAATTGTCTTACCGAGCTTAAGTTTACTAAAATGACATATCCCTTAGGAAAGAAACCCGAGTTAAAGAAACAGCATCTGAAACTGGTCTTCACTTATGATCCCTCATCGAGTAAATTCCTAAAACAATCATGCCTGATGAAGTTGTTACTGGATTTGTTATCGTAGTTTTATGTTCATGTAAAATATGATTTACATGTGGTACATTATAAAGTTCGAAATGTTTAGCGATGTACCGGGGAAATTTTTAACTTTAACATGCTATGAATTGAGAGAATGAGTGGCCTTTTTGTGTTCTAATGTGTTAATGAGTGTAGCAGTTTTGCTCTGAATATTGTGTGGTCGACTTAATTGATGTTTGATGTTGAGGGTTGGCTTTGTATAAAGCTGGTCGAAAGGACAATGTCGTACCTGGCCATGCCGCATGCGGCTGGTTGAAAGGAAACATTCGTCCGGTCCAGTTTCATTAATGTTGAGGGTTGGATTTGGGTGAAGCTGGTCGAAAGTCCAGGCTTATGAATTGTGGAGTTACAATGGCCGAAGGGCACCCGTCCGTCTGGTCCAGTCAGGTTCGTTGAACAGAGTACAGATAACAGTATCGTCCAGGCCAGACCCGAGTGGTTGGTCGTAGGGACATACTAGTTTACAGCTGTATGTGGTGGCTTGAGAGAATGGTGCACTCCGGTCCATGCGTGGTCGAAGGGACGCACGCTTTCGATTATTGTATAATAATCGAAAGCGTGTATAATATTTCAATCATATTGTATAATATGATTGAAAATGTTAGTATATTTACAAGAGGGTATGTGTTGTTAAAGCGTATATCTTCTATCGATGCTAATAGTGTCGTGCAAGCTGTACAAAAGGCTGTGTGTCTGTGTGTGCTTAGTGGAAAGAGCTAGTTGTCCGGTTCATGTTGTCATATGAGATGATGGTTGGTCAAAAGGACGCCTTAGCTAGTGTTAGTTCTTTTTTTTTTATTTATTTGGGTCAACAAACAGTTTCACAATAATAATTTTACAAATAATATACATACACATCATAATGAAATAATTGTGAAACCAACACCGTTAACCACAAATTATTAAATAAAAAATTAGCGTGTTTTTGCTAAAAGTTAGTATTTATTTTAAGTAAGCTGGCTATGAATTTAATTCAATCAAATTGCGTGGTGTTGAATTTACGTAACAGATTAAAGAAAACTGATTTTCTAAATGAAGTAACATTCGTTGCAAATATATCTAGGGTAGTGAAGTAGCTGTTATAAGCTTCAGTCATTCGAGTCAATGGTGAACGTTTCCCAGCATTCGTTCGAGACTTAGGTGTAGCAAATAGTTTATATGTACGGCATGCTCGAGTGTGTGATCTGACTGGTACTTTAAAACATAACTTATCCACTATATCAATACAGTCGTACTTATTATTACAAAAGTCATACAATAGCTTAACTTGTAATTGTAACCTTCTAGTTTTTAGATTAAATAATTTATATTGTTGTAACAATTTTGAGTAAGACAATTTACTATGAGAACATTTATAATGCATGCATCGTAGGAAGTTTTTTTGCACTCTTTCAAGGCGGTCTGAGTATTTTTTGTAAAACACTGAGATGGCATATTCAATTTGTGAGCGTATTAAAGATTTATATAAATACATATATGTACTTGGCCGTTTAAAATCGTTACTAGAGCGGATAACAAGCCCATACATCTTATATGCTCTATTACAAATATTCTCAATATGAGTTTCTAGTGTTAGTTTAGTGTCTAATGTAACTCCTAGATCTCTAATTTTATGCACCCTATCGAGATTTGCGCCGCACAGAGAATAATTGAAATAACTTATACTTTTTTTCTTACTAAAACTTATATACTTACATTTATCTATGCTAAGTTTCAATTTATTACGGTCACAGTAAGCTGTCAATCGGTTCAGATCTTCTTGGAAATTTAAATGGTCACCAATATTTTCAATCGTACGGTATATTTTGAGATCATCCGCATATAGAAGGAAATTGCAATTTTTGAAACATTCGCTTATATCATTTATGTAAATTACAAACAACAATGGTCCAATAATTAAGCCTTGTGGAATACCTGATGTTACTGTGACGATATCAGATTCATGACCATTAATTACCACTTTTTGGGTCCTATTAGTTATAGGACTTGAAACATCTCCAGAGGTTGCCTCGAATACCATTGAAGGCAATTTTTTCTAACAAGATTTTATGGTCGACGCGATCAAAGGCTTTCTTAAAGTCCGTTTTCAAATAATGCAGTTGCATAAACCATGAGGTTAGTGATGGTTGAACGCTTTAAAACAAATCCATGTTGTTGTGGGAGAATATTTTTGTGGATATAAAAGTACAGGTTGCTGTGTATGACTCTTTCAAGAAGCTTTGCTATAGTAGGCAAGATTGAAATAGGACGATAGTTGGTCACGTCCTCTTTCGAGCCCCCCTTGTGTACTGGAACTATCCTAGCCATTTTCCATATATTTGGACAGACACCCTCTCCCAAGCATTTACTAAACAAAATCCGAATTGGTTTGTAGATAATTTTAGCCGTTCTTTTAAGAAAAATCGGCGGAACGTTATCCGTACCGGGTCCTTTTGTAACGTCTAATGATTGGAGTTCTCTTATGATATAGTCATCTTTTATTGATATATTGGTAATAATATTATCAGTGTCAGTTTTTTTTTCTAAATCACTTATGTCTGTAATATCATAGGAGTCCGGCAAGTCTGAAGACTGAAAAACTGAGTGGAAGAATCTCGAAAACATGTTGCAAATATCATCAGGGTTGTCGGCTTTTGAATTATCAAATTTTACGCTACTAGGTATATTACATTGTTTTTTGCGGTTATTTATATAAGTCCAGAAATATTTTATGTTATATTTAATACTATCTTCAACTTTGTTTATATAATTATTATAACATTTTTTTTGCTTCTTTCTTAAATCTTTCACGGTACATTGAAAATACTGAGTAATCTGCTTGATTTTTATACTTTTTACATTTTACCCAAGCAGAATTTTTGTTTTTAAAAATATGTTTAAGAGATGAGCTGAACCAAACCGGGAAATATGAATTAGAAACAGTTTTGGAAGGAATGTGTTTACGGACAATGTTGTAAATTTGTTCATAAAATATTACAGAAAATAAATGTTACAAAAATTACAGACCTATTTCAGAACAAACAGTAATTTGCTTGTTTGTTCTGAAATAGGTCTTCCCAATCAATTTCTAGAAGATCTTGATTTATCTTTTCATAATCAGCTTTTTTAAAGCAATGTATAGTGTGTGATTTACATTTTAATTGTTTACTTACTACAGTATCAAGTGACATAAGAACATAAAACGGAGGGTGCTGTATATCTATTGGTACTAAAGTTACTGTCGTTGAAAAGGATTTGCTATTATGTGTGTTAGTAATACACAAGTCTAGCAAGCGGTCCTTATTATTTTTGAAAATATTGATTTGTATACAATTTAACAAGGACATAAAATTTAACAAGTATGAGCTTGGCGGTCCTTGATCAGTCGCTTTTAGGGGGTCTGATTGATTGCCGTTGATTTGCCATTCGAGATATGGTAAATTAAAATCTCCGTATATGTAAAAGGATTCGACGCCCATAACCTGTATGTATTCCCTCATAGCATCAAAATAGGTAAGATATACGTCATTGTCAACTCTCGGGGGAATATATACAGCTCCAATAATGTAGTGTCTATTACCCACAGACAGCTGTAAAAGTGTTTGTTCAATTATGTGTGGGAGATCGCGGGGAGTAACAGAGGGGGGCAACGAGCAAGGCACGGAACAAAGCGAGCGCAACACAGCCACCAACACACCTCCGCCATCTCGGCGACCAGTCGCTGTTCGGTTGTGATCGCAGTGATACACAACATAGCGGGAGTCAATGAATTCGTTGTTTTATGTCGGCATGCAACCACGTCTCGGTTAATATAATAACGTCGTAGGAATGCATCAAAATATTCATATATATCGTATTAAGTTTGGTTCTCAGTCCGCGGCAATTTTGGTAATAAACGGATAGTACGTTGTTATTTAAGTTATCGTATTTTACAGTAGACTATTAACAATATTACTAAGAAATCGTTATTTAAAATAGTGAGTGCATGTTTAATACGTATGTATGAAATAACAATGATTTTATTGTTACGCATGGATGGTGGTGTGTAAAGCAGAGTGCCAGAAGTATAATTTGATATTTCAAGGTTATGAGAGTTTAATACGATAAAACAACAATGCCATCCCATTATGGATCTATAATAAATGTACAGAATTATAATAGTCAAGTTAAGATAGTGGCAATGTTTACGCTTTGAAGAGTGATATATTTTAATATTATTATAAAGAGAATGCTCGTTTGCAAACAATTTATTATTTAATTTTGATGTTACCGAAATAAAGCCATTATTTACTAAAATTGTAGGTACACGTTTATGAGACTGCCAGTTTATTGAATTAACATAGCATGTATGTACTGTTATAATTAGTAACATGACTGTAGGTAGTTTACAATCAATTGACCTACCAAAAATGAAAAGCCTGTCCAAAGAGTAGTTACTTAATCTTAATGAGGTCTTGCTCCGAGCGTATTGCCAGCACTGGAGAATTTTCGGTCTTACGTATAAGAATAACACCATGTTTGATCCAAACAAACTTGTAATCCTGTGATTTGGCTCTGTTACGACATTCACGAAACAAGTGCTTGTTTTGGAGAGTTAGATGCTCGTTAATGAATATTTTTTGAGGTGCACCGGATATTCCCAGCTTTTCAGTATTGAGATCCTTACTAGATCGACTAGCAGCTATGATATTGTCGCGTAGAGTCCGGGTGGTAAGTTTAACAATAACGTTTTTTGGTCGGGTATCTTTTTGGTCTGCGTGAGGTTCACGGTGAACTGCTACAATGTCGGACGCAAGTATTTGTTGTTTGATAACAGTACCTATGCCCATTACAATATTTATTAGATTCTCAATACGTCTGTCGGGCAAGTTAATGATTTCAATATTGCAATCACGAGCTTGCTGCTCCATAGCTGCTAACTTGCTTTCAAGTTTTTTAATATGGCAAGGTAGGTCACTGATTGGCTGCATTTGATTTTGTAAGCTTTGTAATTGTTCATCGAAGGTGTCCTGGCGTGTATTACTATAATTGAACGATTTTTCCATCTCCGATAGGCGGCTATTTATATCTTTAAGGGACTTTGAAGCTAGCATTGTCGGAGCAGGTTAATGGACAGTGTCATTTAGAGTAGCCAATGACACTGTTATTTTAGACAATTCACTGCCAAAATTAATTGTAAGGACTTGGTTATAGTCTCAGATATATTTTGATCAAATTTATCTAGTTTATCTTCCAATATTTTCATTCGGTAAGTAATGTCATCATCTTCAGGTTGCTTACGCTTACGTAAATTCACAAAAATATCATCTACCTCCGCCGATGCAGATAAATTCGGGTTGGACGAAAATTTCGGTGGTGTGCGTTGTATCGACATTTTTACAACTGTTGTTTAATCACTTGGTATGCAAATATGATTACAGTCAATTGTAGCACTTAACACAGTCACTCATAAAGATGAAATCAGTTGATCTTACTTAAAGCCACACTTTTTAACTAGCAACAGCACGTCTACTCTCGGCCGTATCGCCACGATTATGCTAGTTTTAGATTTTGATAGTTTTAGATTAGAGATTATGATAGTTTGCACGTGTTCCAAGCTAATCGCCTTGCGTATGAGTGAATTAATGAATGAATATACTTTTATTGTAAACCACGAACAGATATAGAAATGACATAACAAAAAGCAGATTATATGTACAATTTGGCGGACTTATCGCTACATAGCGATCTCTTCGAGGCAACCAAAGGTGTAAAGGAATAAAACAATGAATACTAGGTAGGTGGTGCAATATAAATATACAAATGTAATATCAATACATGTTATGTATAGACAATACATGCAATAAAATAACATCTAAATAACTAATACATGAAATAATTTAAATGACTAATACATAATAAAAGATAAAGTAAAACATATAATATATACATATACATACAAATATATAAATATGTAAACAAACTTACATATCTACTTAAAATACATATAAAAATTACAAAATTCCTCAAACAATAATATAAAGCTGATAGATACAATAAATACATAATCATATAATTTATTCTAACTGTGTCCGAACGATTGAGACAAGTAATGCTCTTTAAGTAGTTGCTTAAAGATAACAATAGCTTGTGCTTCACGTATATGCAGAGGGCATTCCAGAGCTTAATGGACTGGACAGTAAAAGATTTATTAAAAAATGATGTATTGTGAGTTGATACCCTTAAAATGAATTTTCTTGAAGAGCGTAAAAGTTCCCCCGGAAGCCCTACAAAATTAAACTTCTCCTTTAAATAAGGAGGATTAGAAGGGTGAAATAATACACATTACAGAATAGAAAGAATATGCATGTTCCGGCGAAATCGAATAGGTAACCACTTGAGACGTGAGCGAAATTGGGAAATATAGTAAAATTTGCGCAATCCAAATATGAACCGAATACTAGTATTTTGAAATCTCTCAAGCTTATTTAGCTGGTCCTCAGTTATGTCTACATAGTTTGCGTCAGCATAGTCGAGAATCGGAAGGAGAAGAGACAGGGCGAGCATAATTTTTGTAGGAGTGGGAAGAAATGATCGAAGGCGACGCAGTGAACAAAGAGCAACAAAAGTTTTCTTACTTACCTCATTCAGTTGGCGTATTTAATTTAAGGAATTATCAATGTAAATTCCAAGATTTTTGACATTTTCAAAGTAAGGGACTACTACTCCATCGAATACGATAGGTGGTACGGAGAACCAGTAAATCCTTGAGATAAAGCTCTGGCTACCAATAATAATGGAGATATGTTAAGGGAATATAACATACTCAACAGTATATGGAAGTCAACAGTATTGAACGCATTACTGAAATCCAGCAAGGTCATGACTGTGAGTTGTTTATTATATTATACCCCACCGTATGTCATCAGTTATTTTGATTAAGGCAGTAGCCATACTATGAACAGGACGGAAACCGGATTGTAAGGAATTCAATAAATTGTGCTTATTAAGGAAAAGGGTCAGCTGTTGGCAAATAAGTTTTTAAGGGACTTTAGAAAGGAAAGGTAAGATCGAGATGGGACGGAAATCAGATAGGTTGACAGGATTAGATCTCTTCGGAAGAGGGATAATATGAGCAGTCTTCCAGGCTTGAGGGAATTTAGAGAACGAGACACATGCATTAAGTAAATAAGTGATAATGGGAATGATAACATCAGGGAGAGGAACAATCATATTACGGCTAATGTTGTCGCTACCGACAGCATTTGAGGAGATGAATAATATGATCTTCTTAACATCACATTCATTAAACTGACAAAAAGCAAACGGAAGATAATCAGAAGTCGGAGTTACAGAAAGAGAACGCAGTGTTTGCAGTTTATGTTCACTATCAAAAGAGTTAGAAGGATTAGAAAAATGTTGATTTAATAGTTCAACATCAACACTAGAAGGTGAAGCATTTAGGGATGTTCTACCAACTCCAACTGTTTTAAGGAACTTCCACATCCTAGATGAGTCGCCGTTCTCGACTGATGTATGAATATGGCGTCGTTGCGCATCTCTACATAATGTGTTGCAGCAATTCCTGATTTTGGCGTATTTCTTAGGTTTTTCTCTGTTTTATTCCACTTAAACTTTGACAATGCCGCATTCTTCTTCAAAATTAGCCTTATCAGATCATCAGAGAGCCATGGAGCAGGTAAGAGTTTAAGTATCACATAGTGCATTGTCACGTGAACATCATAAAGGTGAGTAAGTAGGAAACAGAAAAGTTCCACCTTATCGTCAATGCATGGTGCTCTCTCAATCCCTGACCAGTCAATATTATAAGCATCTTCACAAAGTTGGTCAACATCCATTCCTCCAAAATTACGTCGCAGAACTAGGTTTGATTTTAGGAGGGCGTAGTTTATACGAAAGGAAAATTAAATCGTGATAAGAGAATGCATTAGCAGGATACTGCCCATGCTTGAAAACTAGATTTAAAGATGACACCATTATTAATTCCAGGAGGGTATTCCTGAGGGTACTCCTTGTACTGTTAGGAAAATTATGAGTAGCAGAAAGGGGTAGGTTTTGCATATTACACGCTTCAATTATAGACTCAAGTTTTATAGCCCGATTGTCACCTTTAAGCAAACAGGTGTTAAAGTCACCCATCAAAATAGTGTGACTATACGTAGGGACTAGTGATTCTAAAAGAGATTCGAAAGATGTAAAATAATTTATAGAAAGAGAGGGACTGTAGAATACTCCAAGTAGGATTTTACTCTGAGACAGGGAGACCTCAACCAGCAAATGCTCAGCAGAATCAACAGGAGGTGGTTGACTTGACGAACTAATAATTTAAATGGAAAGTAGTATCTAAGATAGATCGCCACGCCCCCACCACCCCTATTAGTGATATCATTTCTAATTAGATGAAACCCAGGCAAAGAGTAAGAAGTAAAAGACAGACAGGGTTTTAGCCAAGATTCTGAAACTAAAATTTTGTGAATATTTTGGGATTCAAATGATGCAAGCATGTCAAGATAATGAGCCGGAATGCTTTGGGCGTTAATATGAATAGCATTGAAGTTATTCACACAGTCTGAGAAACAAGAATTTAAGGTGATGTTGAGTGAAAGAGTAGCAGTTGTACTGTGACAACTAACATCACTAAGTGTCTCATCATCCGAAGACAACGACAGAAACAAATCACTATCGTTACAAATGTTTGAGAATATCATAAATGCTATATTAAAATATACAAATAAATTCTTTTATAATCTAAAAAATAATATACAAATATAAATGCAAGATCGAACAATACCTACACTTTTACAACCACCAGCAGCATGAAAGAGAAAGCATATGAAAAACAACAACTTAAAGAAATAAAACAATCAGTTTGATATTAAAATTTCTTCGGCTTTCGAAAAGACGATCGCTCCCTTTCTAACCTATGGCAAAATATTCTATAATGAAATATAACTACGATTGTTTATAAAGCAATTAATATGGAATGCAGAAGCCAGGCTATTAGTTTGAAGTTAGTCGAGAGTGGGGGCGTCGGGCGATACATTTGCAGTGCACTTCACATTTCAATGTTTACTGTGTGTGTTTACTTGAGCGAACGAAACTCGCAATATTGAGTTGACAATTTATACTTTTTTAAAGATTTTTAGTGAACATGGAGAATAATAGTGTACCTTGTGATGAATTGAAGTGTGTTAAAGTGCTAATAGGCGAGAAAAAGGTAAAATCTTTAAACTTTGTTGAGAAAAAACCGCTCATATCCACGCTGAAACCAATGCCTGATCTGTGTATTTCTCAAACGAGTAAAACCCACAAACGGCAATTTAATAGATCTGTTTACAAAACTCATTGGGTTGTTGGCTACTCACATACCAATAAGTTGTACTGCTGGTGCTGTATATTTTTTTCCAACGAAAAAATAGCTTGGAATACTACTGGATATGATGATTTAAATAACTTATCTGGAGCCATTAAAAGGCATATGAATTCTCAAAAACACATGAATGCGAAATTACCGCATACCGCATACATAACGTGCTTTCTCATCTCTGAAGCGCATCCATACTTATTTGAGAAATACACAAGGTCAAGAGCGTCTTTCAGACTTATCACTTATCGCAATTGAAAAACAGTTATTGGTACAATTAAAACGTTCACCAACATTTTACGCGGACGTAATTAAATCCTGCCTTAAGAAAGAGAGACTATTCGATTTAGAATATAAATAATTTGTTGTTTTAATTTTGTACATAGTTTGTTTGTACTTTGATCATGCGTTTCTTTTGTTCATGTATTCTATTGTATGTAAATATCTTTTTCTTTCGCTCAAGCAAACACAAACGGTTTTTTTCAAAGCCACTGAAGGTATGCAATTGCTGATATGTCATACAATCTATCTAGCAGTAGTATGCCCTCTGTGTGCTTTGTTAAACACGTCCTCGACAGCACTGAATATGAAACTGAAGAGTGGAGACAGATCAAGATTGGTGTATTTTTATAAAACTACTAAAAACAACAAAACCATATCTTGGGCTTGCCCTAGTTTGGAGCCCTAGCTTCGCCACTGTAGATTAATATCGAAAAGCTAGGTTAACACCTTGATGATGTTACCGGTTATAAGCAGTATTGTCCGATTATGGTCCTTGTAATGTTGCAATTAACCCAGTCCTGTGTAATAATGCTTATATTTAAAATATTTCTCTATAACTTTTGTAAATTTCCTGTTTTATTCTGGTTGACAGTAACTATTGTTTGGCGACAGAAATATTTTGAGTCTTGTTCAACTTCTGCAGAAAAGGACCGCAGACTTTAGCTTTCCACACCTCAGACTTTGTGCGATGCTCTTGAAATTGTACAATAATTGGCCGTGAATGACCATCCCTTTGGACCCCTTGTCGATGACAACGTAAAAAAGATAAATTTGTTACATATGGGATACCCATTTTATTATGTATGACGCCCAGTATTTCTTGTCCAACATTAACTTCAGGAGAGTCGGAGATCCTATTAAATAGGAGAATGTACTGCCTATACTGCATATCAATAACATCAATTGTCATAGTGCAGGCATGAATCTGTTGCCGAAGAAGATTGAGTAAAGTGCTAACAAGGTCTCTGAATTCATAAAACTCCTCACGGAGTTGATTAAGAGTGATATTACTTGGCGTAGAAGCAGCCTTTAATCTGTTTTCAAAATCAGCCATCTTCCTTCAAGTTCTCTCTGCATGACCTCCAAATCAGATACTTTTGCCATTGCTTGCAATATTTCCAGTGATATCAGTGAACACAAAGTTAAGTGCCAGTGATTGATATAGTTTGCAAAAAGAAATTACACTGATGGGTGGTATGATTAAGTCACACATATTTTATCTGGACATATATTTCAATGTGACTTCCAAACAAAAGATAATAAAAATGGAATTAATATGTAAATATAGACCAAACACCAGTTTAAAATAATTTAAATGAAAATAAAATATAACAGCAAATTATACAGCTGTTACTTGTTGCACACCTACCCACAAAAAAAACGTATAATCAGATCGGCTTCTTAAAAACCCTGATGGTAACTTCACTACAAGTCAAACAGAAACATCGGAGTGACTACCGTCAACCCATTTCCCAGGGTCACAAAAGACTTTTGCCTCGAACTCTTTCAAAGCCCTACAAAGGCCTTGTAATGAGCACCACTTTAGGACTGCAAAGATAATAAGGCCAAACCTGGTGCAGTGGGCTGTTGACTCCTTTAAATCATATAGGACAAGCGGGTAGGATGGAATAATTCCCATTCAACTGCAGAGGGTATCTTTCTTCCTTATCTGGTGAAAAGTTTCAGAGTAATTTCTGCATGGGAATATATTCCAGAACGATTGGTAATCTTCAAAGTTCTATTTACACCTAAGGCTGTTAGAAAGCACTACGCTTACCAAAGTCCTTTAGACCTATAAGCCTATCCTCCAAGACATTGGAAAAGGTTACAGATAGATATGTTAGGGATGCAGCCCTAGCTACGCACCTCTAGCTACCCCTAGCCCATACATTACAACCATCATGCTTACCGCAGAGGCAAATCTACGGAAACAGACCTGATCAGTGAGACAGTTCGACCCTGTCAATAAAACAGGGTCGAAAAAGCACTGGAAGACAATGAAATAGCTCTTTGTACATTTCTAGATATTGAGGGTGCGTTCAACAGTACCCCACATCACTGCTGGTTGGGGGCCTGACATCTAAAAATGTTGAACCCACGACCATCAGGTGGATGAATTCGATGCTCTCAAACAGAAAGGCAAAAATAGCGCTATTTCAAACTTGAGTGAGCCTGGGACGTCGTCAGTGAGAGTGACTGAGTGACGGCCTCCGCTGGTGGCGGCCAGGGGTCGGGGAAGGAGGTGGGAATGGCAAAGGAAAGGTGTGGTGGGGGTCGAGAGCACCAGCAAAAGACGTTTTAGTCCTCAGCAGGCGAAAACGACCTCCACCCATGCCCAAAAATAGCTAACCTGGGTATGGTGAGGGTCCTATAGGCAAATCTTCAACATACAGTAGCTTCATCTGCCGTGGTGGGGTTTGCTTTGCAGGGGAGAACATTGACCTCGCCCTCATACAAGAGCATTTAATGGCTAACGGTCAAGTTCTGGGATTGTTAGCTGCTGGTAAGATCTTAGTCAATACTAAAGGCAGTAGACCCAGAGCTACAGAAACAGCCCTGATCAGTGTTTTTCACAGGTTCGAAAAAGCGCTAAAGGATAATGAAATAGCTCTTTGTGCCTTTCTAGATATTATGGACGTCTTCGACAGTAGCCCCACATCACTGCTGGTTGGAGGCCTGACATTTAAAAATGTTGGACCCACGACCACCAGGTGGGTGAAGTCGATGCTCTCAAACAGAGATGCAAAAATAGCGCTGTTTCAAACTTCGATTGAGGTTGCAACTACAAGAGGCTGTCCACAAGGAGGTGTTTTGTCACCCGTTCTTTGGACTCTTGCAGTTGACCAATTATTGTACAAGATGGCAGACCTTCGCATTGGATTTTGCTGATGACCTTGTAGTCATTTCAAGGGGTTTTTGCCAAAGGACTTTACCATTAATCATACAAAGGCCCCAAACCACTATAAATAACTGGTGTAGGGTAAAACAGATTATCAGTTAATGCTGATAAAACTGTTATAATATCCTTTACCAAAAAGAGACGGTTGCAAAAATTTGTCGTACCAAAACTTAATGGTAAGTATAACTGAAGTTAAGTATTTGGGCGTAACAATCGACCAAAAACTAACGTGGAATAACAACGTATGTCATAAGGCTAAAATTGCTTTAGGTACGTGCAGACATATGGTTGGGAACAACTGGAGCTTGCGTCCAAGTATGATCCTATGGCTGTATGTTTGTAAGGCGATAGTGGAAGCGATAGTATAGTGAGGCCGATTCTTACCTACGCCTTCATTTTCTGTGTAATAAGGCCAACCAAAAGACGACTGTGGACAGATTAAATAGTCTACAAAGGACTGCCTGCTTAATGGCAACTGGTGCGATGCGATCATCGCCTGGAACGGTTCTTAAGGCACTTCTATGCCTAACGCCCCTTGATTTTTATTTTGATAAGAAAGAGAGGGCTACAAATTGTAAAAGCTTAACACCCAGGGTGGTCTGAGCTGGTTCTCCTATAGATTGAGACCGGTGTTCCCTTAATAGAGTCTAGCATGGGCTAGACTCTATTAAGGGAACACCGGTCTTGTGCATGATTTCAGATATCATGCGTTCACTATACAAAATTTTAATAAAAAGTTCATAGTGGAACAACCCTCCAGAGAAGACTGGCTGAATGAACAGGTTATCTGTGAGATCGGTAGCCTTATATGGTATACCGATGGGTCAAATATGGGCCTCAACGTAGGTTTTGGAATTTATGGGGAACGCATTTTGGGTAGATTCACCTCTATCTTCCAGGCAGAAATTTTCGCCGTATTTCAGTGTGCGGAAATCAATCTGCAAAAACACGTCAACCATGTAATCTATATAAACTCAGATAGTCAAGCAGCACTGCTAGCGCTGAGATCAAACTTAGTGAAGTCGAAGCTAGTTGGAAACTGCGTGAACCGTTTAAACGCCCTGGGATGTAACAACAGGGTCGTTTTAAAATGGGTTCCATGTCACGCGGGTATTGTAGGCAATGAACTTGCTGACAAGCTCGCACGGGAGGGCTCAAAGAGTACACAATTTGGACCCGAGCCATTTTGTGGAGTCCCAAAAATCTAGCCCGATTGACCCTTGAAACTCTTTATCACAAGAAATCACTTAAGATCTGGTTTGATACTCCTAGCTTAAAACATTCTAAAACCTTAATCCAGGCTTTTGATCGCAAATTCGCTTCAGATGCCCTGGGATTAGGTAAAAATAAACTGCGCATTCTGGCAAGAACTCTGACTGGAAACTGTTGTCTTAAAAGGCACATGTCCATCCTGGGATTAAGCAACTCATGGATGTGCTGGTTTTGTTCCTTAACCGAAGAAACGCCTCTGCACATCCTAACTGAAACTTTGCCCAGAAGAAGTGAAATTGCTTACAGCTAAGCAACTTCTTCCATTCACTGAAAAATAGGTCTTAGCAATGAACTATAACCATAGCAGCGATCACAATATATCTTTTAGGTCGCAGTGATACTGGTCTTTCTAGACCTGTATAGCTGTTCGTAGAAAAATTAAAAAAAAGACAGCGTCCTCGGTACATTTTCTTTTCGTTCGTTTTTAGGCCCTTTTTATATACAGGATACACCATTGCAATCTTCCAAACTTCTGGATATACGCCGGTAGAAACATTAAATTGCATATTGATGTACGTGGCTCAGTGATAAATTTCTTAATACGCTTGATCAGCGTATTACTTAGTCCAGCAAATCCTGGCATTTTGTCATTTTTGTGATTCGTTATTAAATTTTCTATTTCATAATCGCCCGTAGGTTGCAAATAAAACGAGTTTATTGTATTGTTAATTTTACTATTTTGCTAACTACTTTCTTCAGTTTTATTGCTTTTAATAAGAATTTTGTGTGCTAAATTTTTTCCAACTGTGGAAAAATAGGTATTACAAATATCCAATTTTTTTTTGCCAATAGATCCTTGAATATTTAATAGCTATGTTGGTTCTTTCTTTGATTCAGTGATTTATATATCATTTATTGATTTCCATAATTTCTTTGCTAGACCCTGGCTTCTTGCAATTGACACTTTTCATATTCCCTTTTTAAGTTAAATAGAAGGTCATTGCAAAAATTACGATACCTCTTATAAATCAGGAGTAAAGTTTCGTCATTTGGATTCTTCCTTGATTGCATATTATGTACTTTATTTTTGTTTTTTATACACCGTATTAAACCTGGAGTAATCCAAGGTTTTATATTGTATTTAGAACGACCCACAGTTATAATTTTGGTGTGTTTATCTATTATTTTCGATACTTTTGGGGTAAATATAGCGACTGCCTGATTTAAGTCCGTTTTATTTTGTAATTTCGACCAATCTATTACTGCGGATAAAATTAAGGACAAAAACCCAGAAGTCAATAGTAGCTGTAACTTAGGTACAAGGGTAATTATACCCAATAAAAGTAAAACGTTTAACTGTTGGATAGGTGTTTCTTTATCATTAGTTGGAAAGAATAATCACAAATTAAAAGCAATATTTATCGCGTCAATATATTTCGCATCTCATTCATTACTTATCGCATCAAAATCAACCATAACTTTTTCCCTTATTCGGGGCTTAGATAAGTTTCCATTCAGTGATTGACCAGATATTGTCATACTGGTGATCTAATATATCTGAAATGCATATAGTAATCCGTACCAACTGTTTTTTCAAACCGTTTTGACAAAAATGTATGATCAATACATGAATCATATCTTGTAGGTTTAGAAATAGCAGGCAATATTCTATATTCTGCCGCAAGACAGACGTAACTCACGGTATCGTTGTCCACTTTTAAAATATTAATATCCCTATCCCTGTCAATACTAATTGAGGTATATTTTTGTTAAAGTTGGAAAAATTTACTTTGCCAATATCCGCTCAATAAAATACTTTTTTGTACATTACATGTCTTCCGCTAAGTGAGCGGTCAGTCACCGTAGAGTCTACTACACCTGAAGATGCCTCGTGCAGAGGCGAAACACGTGTCGTATTGTCGTCGGTGGTGTGTCTTTTCTAGTGTAGTGGTGGTGGGAGTAGTGGTGCTGGGATTCGTGGTGACGGGGATAGTGCACGCCATTGAGGAAGGGCGGGAGGTGTTCTTCAAACTAGGTAAGACACATCATTTTATTTTATTGAGCGGATATTGGCAAAGTAAATTTTTCCAACTTTAATATAATGGATTTCCGCAAAGTAACGCCTGATTCTATTAATTAGTATATTTTTGTAGTGATCAACGCGTTTTCTACGTGGTGATTACCGCGTATTGGCAGTGTAAGAATATTCACTAGTCCATATCATCCCGTGGGTGTCATAAGAGGCAACAGAGGGAAACAATTCAGGTGATGGGCTGCAGCGTTTTCCTAATAATAACTAAAAATAAACAAAACCTGTGGTTGCCCAACCTCTGGCCATGCGCTGCAACTATACCCTAGGAGGAGGGTATATTTGTCATAAAGCAATTTATGGGGGTAATAGATTACGGCAAATAATTCATAAACTGGAATATGCCCATGTCAGTGTGCTGAAAATATTAGTATCGATAACATGTTGTATTTGAATGTTATTTCTTTTTACCTTGGTCAAGCTGATATTGATCATGCTAGTTTTTATGCCGCCCCAATTCGTGTTAACGGATTTCACATATGTATTTATATTTTATTTTATTTTTTCAGATTATTTTTCAGATAATATGCTGATTTACTAACGATGTATCTTTTCACCGCCGAGCAAGTTCTAAATATGTTATGTGTAAATATGTAATGTACAAAAAAGTAAATTGTTGCTATGCGATTAAAGCAATAAACGGATAAGAAATTCTCGCTGAAGGCAACCTAAATAAATTATTAGGAACAACGGGTCGCTTATATTAAAACATTCGTCTTTTTTACGATCGTCCCTGATACTTTCTCACAAAATCAGTGGACATCATTTATTGACACCGAAGCTTGGGAATCCATTAACATAAATATTTAATTTTAAAAGTTTCTATTCAGAATTCAGATGAGATTGTCAAGAGGGTCAAGGGATCTGTAAAAATACAAGTGAATCTATGACTTCAACTTGGGCTTTTTTTTTATTTATACACATACAACATGCACAATCATCACAGGGTGACCAACCTAGTTCGACAGTGTAGCCAACGATACAGTATGATATGCCATTTTACTGAGCTCACTCAGCGAACATGAAAACAAATCAGTTCACTCCGACATGGTGTTGATCACACTCAGCAAAAATGGAGTAGGATAGAACAAGGGACAGGCTGGTTACATTCCAAATTGTTTCAAGTACATGAATCTAATATTAATTTATTTTGGATCTGCTCTAACATAAATTTGTATTTGGCTTCATGAGAAGCCCAAATGACGGCATTCTTCTAAAACCTCTGACTGCATCACTTCACCTCATTGCTCTCAGTTCGTGCTGCAAAAGCCCCCAATTCTACCGCCTATTACCCGATATGACGGATTGAACTGCAGAATCCTAAAATATTGTTTACTGAGCGATGCTCTGCTTCTAAATCTGACGGACAGACCGATCCAATTTTTTTATAGGATAGGGTGACAAACGAACACACAGTCCACCTGATGGTAAGTGGTTGCTGTGATCCATAGATATCTACATCTATCCTCAATAAAGAATCAAAATGCAGATATGTTTTCACCCGTGAGGACTAAGATGGAATGCCTCTTTTCCAGTAAAACGGGTCTCCGGTTCTCTACACTCACCATATGAAACAAAGCAGTGTTAAGCTGCTATTGTGAGAGCGTGGTCCTTCCCCGGTCGAGCCGACCCATTCGTGCTACAACTATACTACTAATATAGCTGTAGCATGGCTCTACCACGTATAAATTTATATTTATAGCCCTAAATGCCATTAAAATATCAGTTAGTCGATTCAATTTATTAATAAGTACCTAACCAATAGGAACCAAGTTAGGTAATACCTATATTAATAGGCACCTAGTTAGAAACTTAATTAAAATTTAATAATTGCCATTTATATATTTGAACAATAACTATTAGATTTATTTTTGAAATGTTTCAGATAGTTAATAAAATAAATAAGGTATTTGAAAGTAAAAACAAAAACTTATTTCAACAGCCTCAAAAGATTACACAATTTTTTATACATGCAACATTTTTAGTGCACAAAATGAAGGATGTTAAATACAATTAAAAATATCATTACAAAACCTATATTCTTGATACCAACTTAATAAACAAGTATATTTAACGTTTAACTACAATTAAATTAACGTTTAACTAAATTTATAACATTATCATCTTCTTATATATATAAAAGGCAAACCTGACTGACTCACCTATCAACGCACAGCCGAAACTACAGAACCGATTTCGCTGAAATTTGGCAAACAGATAGTTGTAATGACGTAGGCATCCGTTAAGAAAGGATTTTTGAAAATTCGCCCCCTAAGGGGGTAAAAAAGGGGTTAAAAGTTTGTATGAAAGTCCATCATTTTAAGAGCTAGAAGCATGAATCTTTGTTTTTTAAGTAAAGATTACAAATGAACAATTACGTTGAAAATTCAACCCCAAAAGGGGTGAAAAAGGGGTTGAAAGTTTGTATGAGGAAACAAGATTAGTTAAACTATTTTATTCGAAACTTCACGGAAAAGGTGGAAAAGGGGTGACAAATTCGAAAAATCAACATGGGTATCGTTTTTATGGTTTATCGGGTCGCTGATTATGAAAACAACAACTATTTCAAAATCCAACGTAGCAGACGGGAAATACCTACCGTGCGTTGTGGTTAAAATGTCAATATGGGTGTCGTTTTATGGTTTCTTGGGACGTTAATTACGAAAATGGCATCGATTATGGTTTGAAACCAACATGGATGGAAGTATGGATGGATATATGTTTTATGTAAAAATCATCATGAGTTGGGTGACTTGGGTGTCATTTTTAAGGTTTTTGGGTCGTAAATAACGTAAATGATATTGATAAATATTTTAAACTTAATTTATTAGAATAGAATAGAATATACTTTTATTGCACAAAACCATAAAACAAAATAGACAAGAATATTTGTACAAAAAAATTGCACAAAATTACACCTGAACAAAAAATACTAATAAAAAAATTAAAAAACAATGAAAATAGACAACCAAACCAAATATATTTTTTTACAAATTAATCAAATGGCAAAACCAAAATAAATACTTAGGTACCTACCTATATTATATTGATCTCCAAGTTCCAATCCCTACCAATAGATGCCGTTGGTATCGTTTTAGAACGCGGTAACGTTGTGTTTTTTCGAACTTACATAAAGTGAATGGTGAATGAGCGCTTCAACCTGTACCACATACGGTACCTATTCACTGTTAACGGATATTTGACTAGACTTCGACTTTGTTTGCTTGCTTACGGTTTAAGATTTGTTTCGTGTTTCGGATTAGTTGCTTGTTTTTGTCTTTTTTACAACCACTGTTCAAACTTGGAATTCAATTTGCTTTGTGATTAGGTATTGTTGACAGAAGTATTTTTTCTCACTGAAAAAATGACTACGGAAACTCTTAATATTGAAGGAAAAATGGAAGAAAATACTGTCGTCCCCATTTTTGGTGACGGCGCCTGTTTGTTTCGTGCTCTTTCATTTTTAATGTACGGAACCCAAGAAAATGCGATGGTGGTGCGTTCACTAATTGTTAAATTTGTGGTAAATGATTGGCCTAGGTTTTCAGTTATGACCCACGACAGAAATGGCGATAATTATTCAACAGCAAATGAATATGTTAAAAAATGAAACTTACGGTGGATTTTGTGAATTGGTAGCTGCAGGATTAATATTTCCGTTTCAGTTTGAAGTATATCGAAATGGTCTGCTATACACAGAGTCTGGAACTGATATCTGTCCAGTAAGGCGATTACGATTTAGCCATGATTTATCTAATGGACATTTTGACGCCTATCTGCCTATTGTTGCGAAGAAAATTATACAGCGTCACATGGAGGTACCTGTCGAAGAGCATGATCCTTTTCCAGAGCTTGACCATGAAACTGTTACATCTTTTGTAAACAGTAAAATATCATCTCAAACCAGTGGAACAGATCAATCTGTATCGTCGACATTAAAATATGAAAAGAAGAAAAATAAACGAAGGTCGAGATTTACTAATTACACAAAAAAGTCAATTAAAACGTGCACAAGAAAGACATAGGCAGAATAATCCAAAAGTATTCAAATCGTAAAGCTGTGTCCGTTTATCAGAAAAAAAATCCCGATGTACACAGGCAAGCTGTTGCAAATTACCAAACTGCGAATCCACAAGTGCATAGAACAATTCAGTCACGGTATGGGGAAAACATTACACTGCGTTTATGGAAAAACAAGATCCATTCCACTATGGAGTATGACCCTGATATTGCTTATAGAACTGACAGCAGTGTAGCCTTGGGTTCTATGACATACAAGCGTCAGTGGTGCAATGCGCTGAAATGGAAGGTTGAGACAACTGGTATGTGTTGCAGCGCTGGAAACGTGCAACGTGATCGGTTGAAACAACTGCCTGAACTACTCTCAAGTTTGATTAATGATCTACACCCAGATCATGACCATTTTATGGGTAATATTCGTAAGTATAATGCCTGTTTCCATATGACTTCCTTTGGTGGTAAACAGGTAACAGCAGATGGTTTTTTACCGACTTTTTTACCTAGCCTTGTACTTACTAAAGTACAAGGCCAGGTCTACCATTTAATTGGAAGTATATTACCAGAAGCCGAACATGACGCTCAGTACCTTCAAATATATTTTGTAGGTGAAGATGATCGAGAAGCAAAGATTCGATGTTCTAAATTTCCTAACTTAAAGCTAAATTTAATCAAACAATTGCAGAATATGCTGCATCAAGTGAACCCGTATATAAAAGATCTGAAAAGTGCCATTGATAAAGCCCCTCCTTCAGAGTCATGCAAAATTTTCATACATGCTGATAAAAAACCACCACAAGAACATACATACAATGCACCAACTACAAACGAAGTGGCTTTAGTGTTAGTGGATCAACAATTAGATCGAAGGGACATCATCCTCGAGAGCCTAAGTAATTCACTTCAGCGTATTAGTGAGATACATCGAGCATATGATGCACTACAGTATCCATTGATTTTTTGCTGGGGGGATGATGGGTTTTCAATCAACATACCACAACGCGATCTCACAACTAAGTTGCCGCTTAATAAAACTGTCTCTTCTGCAAGTTTCTATTCGTATAGAATATGATTAAAGAAGGAGAAGATAACTATTAAGACAACTATAGTGCCCTTTTTAGTCACTATTTGTTGGGTGAATACGCCAAAATAGAAACAGAGAGATTAAATTATATCAAAAATAATCAAGCCAAATTAAGTGCTGATAGATACATCTATTTAAAAGATGCTATTGGACGACAAGACGCAGAAGCCTACCAACTAGGACAAATGGTTGTCCTTGCATCATCTTTTACGGGGGACCTAGGTATATGCACGAAAGAACACAGGACGCTATGATCTATGTTAGGAATTACGGCGGGCCTGATCTTTTTATCAACTTTCACATGCAATCCTCGTTGGGACGAGATAAAAGAGCAATTGCTTCAAGGACAACAATTTCATGATAGACACGACATAATTTCGAGGGTGTTACGACTAAAGGTGAGAAAGATCATGAAATTATTGACAAAGGGCAAAACATTTGGTGAAGTGCGGTGCTATATGTACTCAATGGAATGGCAAAAGAGAGGTCTTCCACATATTAATATTCTTTTATGGCTTTACAAACGTTTTACTCCGGATCAAATCGACAATACAGTTTGTGGTGAAATGTCGAATCCCAAACGTGACCCAGAGCTTCACGAAATCGTTAGTTGTAATATCATTCATGATCCATATGGAACTTTAAATCGAAAGTCACCATGTAAGAAAGATAACATGCTTAGTAAACGATACCCCAGGTCTCTCATAAGGGAAACTCAAACTGTTGAAGACGGTTATCCGCAATACAAGAGACGTTTACTAGATGACGGTGGGTTCTCTGTTGATATCAAAAGGCACAACCATAGATAATCCCTGGGTAGTTCCTTATAATCCAGTATTAAAAACATTTAACGCTCACTTAAATGTGAAATATTGTCATTAGGTGAAATCAATAAAATACGTCTATAAATACGTAAATAAAGGTTCAGACCAGGCATTGTTTGCTTTAAAGAATGAAAAGGATGAAGTTAATACCTACACAAGTGGAAGCTACAAAAGTTCATCAGAGGCAGTTTGGCGAATCCCTGAATTTCCCATTCATGGGTGCCAACCGAGTATTACACGACACTCACGCATGTTTGTTTTTTGATAAACTACTTATTCTAAATATTTTATTTTATAATTTTTGTTCTTCAACAATTTGTTGTGCCTTTTAATTAAATGGTAAATTATGAATCTAATGAAAAGTTTTTTTTAATAATCTATTGGAAAGCACTCACATGGTATTACAAATGTAGTTTGGAAAACCCAAAAATGCACGCCTCATGAGCGTTTCATTTAATTTTGATGAAAAAAATAAAAATAGTGACGATAATTTATACAAGTAAAAAAAAACAGAGAAATCTGATCGACTTTTTTTAATAGAAATAGGGTGACAAACGAGCACACAGACCACCTGATGGTAAGTGGTTGCTGTGGCCCATAGACATCTACATCTATCCTCGATAACGAATCAAAATGCAGATGCGTTATCAGCCTTGAGGACTAAGATGAAATGCCTCATTAATAACTTTTAAACGGTGTTGATTTCAATAACAAAAATCAATAGGGATCCTATATATGAAATCTTATTTAATACTACATATCTAAATCTATTGCTTACATTTCTATTAAGCGAGAAGACTCACCGACGCATAGACCAACAGACGGCAGATCAAATATTTTTTCAATTACATTTTTTGTTTTGTAATCTAAAGTGAATCAATCAGAAAATAAACTAATCTTATAATTCAATATCTGTAGTTATTGCAACGTTAATAATAATACGGATTTGATGTCTAGCTAAAAGTTTAGGAACGATTTTATGTATCAAAATTTAGGTATGGCCACATATCGAGAGTAGAGCACTCCCTCACTCTGTGGGGCGTGCAATACAATCTTACACACGTTTTAATATTTCATTACCAATATTTACAATGATTCTTTCGAGATCAATATATTCGAAAATTTTTGCTCAATCAATAGATACATTCATATCAGATACATTCTCACGTTGGAACTCAAACTAGCACCATCATTTGTCAGCAAGTTGAGTGTTGGAAAAGCATTTCAAATAAATATTATACAGGTTTTTTTTTAGAAAACATAATACAGGATTTTTCGAAGTGATCCTAATAGAGCCTTTTTTTTGCCTTTTTTTATAATAAAAAAGTTTTGAAAGGAGATCTTCTCGTCCGACAGCTTTTAACCACTTTGGCCGTCTGAAATAATAATGATAAAAAAAACATGACCCTACATATTTAATTTATAAACGTAATTATTCAATTATGAACATTATAAAATCATTACTCAATCACTTATAGGTAGGTAGGTCACTTATAGATGAGTTATCTATCTAACACATTAAAATAATAAACAATAGTCAAGATGCTACCAAGCTAGTGGAATCTTTGGGAGAATTAAAAAAATATTTTTATTTGTTCTATTATTGTTCATACAAACAGTACAGTAAACCATACTAACACTTTTTTGTAATTCATGTTTTTTTTTTATAGAATAAGGGTGACAAACGAGCACGCAGACCACCTGATGGTAAGCGGATGCTGTGGTCCATAGACACCTACATTTATTCGCAATTAAGAATCAAAATGCAGATACGTTGTCACCCCTGAGGACTGAGATGGAATGCCTCGTTTCCAGTAAAAAGGGTCTTCGGTTCTCTACACTCACCATACGAAACACAGCAGCATTAAGCTGCTATTTTACGCTGGTATTCTGTGAGAGCGGGTTCCCGCCCTGGACGAGCCGACCCATTCGTGCTGCAACCACAATATAGCTGCAACATGACTCTACCACGTAAAAAACAGGATTCTTTACAAAACCCTGACTTTGAGCACTGGCCGAGCCGGTTTAAAACAGTTCCTCTCTGTTTGTGAATAGCCGCCAGTGCTCACGCACACACGCGCTTCAAGCTTGTAGTAGTGTAATTATCATAGCGCGGTTGTATGAAGCTTTGCCTCTGTACGGTACGGTTTCTTTACTCATGTGGTAAAACTCTGTGCTTCTGAACTTCATGTAGGCTGAAGTTTTCAATCTACAACAACTATGACGTCCTTCCATCTAGGGTTGCCACATTTTTTTGAACATATATAGTACTTTTGGGAAATTCAGGAAAAAAATTAAACATTTATTTTTAATCTCTAAGTATGTTTCCATATACATATTTATTATTGCTCTCCGCTTTAATCATCAATGATCTATTACCTTTAAAATAATTATAGGAACATGATAATTAATTTTAAGACGCCGTTAAGTCTCGTGTTGTCTCTATTACTTTAAGTCAAAGTGACAGTGACACCTGGAGTTTTAACGGTTTCTTAAAATTGAGGAGCGTTTGAGTATTTCATCATCATCATAATCATCACAGCCCTTCACAAGTCCACTGCTGAACATAGGCCTCCCCCAAGGAATGCCACAAAGCACGGTCCTAAGCCACCTGCATCCATCGACTTCCTGCACGTCTTACCAGGCCGTCACTCCATCTAGTGGGTAGTTGCAAGTTGATAGTGATTTTTATAATGTTTATAGCCCTACACTTTGCCTAATGGTACAAGGCTGCCACTCGAGAACCTTTTTTCCCCATCGGTTGTCGGTTCTTCGAGCTATATGGCCGGCTTATTGTCAGTTCTATGGCTATGTCGGTTACTCTGGTTCTACTGCAGATATCCTAATTTCTAAGTTTATTACACAGAGAATTGCCCTCTCCATAGCTCGCTGAGTGACCTTGAGCGTCCTCTAGATCTATCTCAGATCCATTAGTCATCACTGGCAACACGCACTGGTTGTATAGTCTCGTTTTCAGGTTTTGGGTATACCTGACAAGATGAGTCGTAATATCCCGAACGCTGCCCAGCCGCGTTGAATCCGTCGATTGACCTCTCGGTCGAAGTTGGACTTACCTAGTCGGACTATTTGTCACAGGTAAACATACTCGTCACAGATAAACATACAAGTAAACATACTCCCGTGTAGTGGCGGGTAAGAATACCCACTACCCCATATCTTCCCGTGGGTGTCGTAAGAGGCGACAGAGGGAAACTGAAGCAGAAGATGGGCAGCAGCATTTTTTGATAACAGCACAACAACAATAAAAAAACTGCGGTTGCCAACCCGCTCGCCAAGCGTGGCAACTATGGCAATATTACCCCCCCCCCATGATGAGAGTTACGAAAAGACGGCCCCCAGTCCCCGGCGGCCCCGCTATTCCTGGCTAGGGTGGCGACCATGGTAACGGCGGGGCAGGGGATGCTAAGAATCTCCGGTGGAGGTTCGGTTGCCACCTACGACGACTCGACCTGGCAAAATATAACGCACGCACCCTGAGGACTGACGAGAAGATCCTGGAGCTGGAAGAAGAGATAGATAAGTTACGCTGGAATATAATAGGACTATCCGAGGTCCGAAGAGAGGGGGAGGACACGGTAATTCTCGAATCCGGCAACTTATTCTATCACCGGGAGGGTGACCATTTGTCCCAAGGAGGTGTGGGATTTATCGTCCACAAGTCTCTCGTTAACAACGTTGTAAAGATTGAGAGTATGTCGACGAGGGCTGCGTACCTTATACTCAGAATCACCAAACGGTATTCGCTGAAGATCATACAGGTTTATGCATCAACCTCGGCACATCCTGATGAGGAGGTGGAGGAAATGTATGAGGATATCTCTGAAGCCATGCATTCCTCCAAAACCCACTATATGGTGTTAATGGGAGACTTCAATGCAAAACTAGGCACAAGTGAGAACGGTGAGTTAAAGTTAGGGAAATTCAGAATAAGGCAACGGAACCCAAGGGGCCAGCAGCTGGCCGACTTTATGGAGAAAGAAGGACTCTTTATGATGAACTCTTTCCAATATTTCATATGCCTTATTAGGCAAGTCTCAGCGGCAACTCGCCGCCTGCGCCCTCTTTTCCCTAAAGAGGGTCGCGTCCGACTCGGCAGTAAGGCCACTATGGCCAAAGCCGTCGCCAAGGTGGTGTTTAGTGGGTAGGCACTTAGGTTAGTTA
The DNA here is from genome assembly GCA_029286625.1 of Parnassius orleans. Taxonomy (NCBI): domain Eukaryota; kingdom Metazoa; phylum Arthropoda; class Insecta; order Lepidoptera; family Papilionidae; genus Parnassius; species Parnassius orleans. The sequence goes on along the minus strand of JAGSMP010000111.1, from coordinate 3,117,770 downwards.
GGTTAGTCAGTGAGTCCCACATAACCACGCAGCCGGCTGCGTGGTATGCTTAGAGCATTCACCACCTCCCTCCCCCGCTTCCGGAGGGTACCTTTTGCATTGGGCGCAAAAAAAACGCCGTTAGGGCAGTCTTGGCTCTGACGTGTAACGGTGCACTTGTCGTATTCCGTTACTAGCTTATCCTTGACTCGTTGGATAATTAATTCGTGCAATCGAATTAATTATTATTCTTAACTACAAAATTAGTCTCGGTACAATTTATAGTTGTATTAAGTAATCTATTGTAAATTAACCTTATTTAAAAGAAAAGTCCCGCTGGGTTTCTTGCTGGTTCTTCTCAGGACAGAGGTTTTATACGAACCGGTGGTAGTAGTACTATATTGAATAAAAGTGATTCTATTCTATTCTAAAAGCCTTTTCATGTGACTCTATACATCATAATAACATCCGTCATAAGAAGTGGGAATAAAGCTTTCCATTTAAGTTCTCTATATTCTTGACATCCTTTCTACATCAGAAGTGGGATAAAGTCCCCATTATTGCCCACATATAATCTTCGAATAGTATGAGGATTATTACATTTGTGAAAGACCTATAATAATACAATTTCACATTGATAACTCAATTTTTATGTTAAATGCCGTAATGAAATTTGCTGACTTACTTACGATATTGACGTAATATTAAAGTGTAGAGAAAAGATTTAAAGTGAAATGATTTAAGCCCAAAGATAAATCCTTTTGTTCGATTTATATTAAGAGTACCCGCCAGTACTTTCATTATTTCTTAACTTACCGAAATATGTTAATAAATGTAGAAAGAAATGTTCGAGGCTTTCTAAATGAGTTATAGTTTGCATTCAGTGAAAACTTAACTTGTTCAAGTTTTATTATAATTTGATAGTTCACGCGAGGCATGATTAACATTTGCAACATTTTGAAATTCGAAATGTTTAAGCGATGTACCAAAATAATTGAATAACTTTAACGTTCTATGAATTGAAAATAATAAGTGGCCTTTTGGTGTTCTAATGTGTTGATAAGTGTTGCAGCTTACTCCGAATATTGTGTGGTCGACAAGATTGGGGTTTGATGTCGAGGGATTCGTAGAAGTCTCTACAACAATGATCAATGAGCGAGATGTTGTGACGGCTAATCGAACATGGTCAGGTACGGCCGAGCGCTGGTAAGATTGAGCCTACACCGCTACAGTCAGTAACTTATCGGCAGATCTTAAGGCAGTAACTTACAGTCAGTAACTTATCGGCAGATCTTAATTCGAGTGGCTGCCGAACACATGGTGCTTTGGCGCTGTTAATGGACGTCTGTGACTTGGTCAGCTTTCGTAGATTTTGCGCAGTTGCCTCCTTCCCTTTGAAATATGTGGTGGTATCGGTCTCTGGACATAGTTGCCGTTTTTGCATTGTGTGTAATGGTTTCCATGAGTGCCATGTAATACAGCTGCCGTTTCTTAAGAGAATATGTGGTGAACTTTGGAAGCTCGGAATTCTATGGTTCGCAATAAATCTATCCCCATTTCTTTTAATTTTTATATTTGCAAAGCAGGACAACGATTCGTTAGCGGCCGGTACGGCGCGACGGCTCGCTGGCGCGAGGGTGGCGCGAACACAGTGGAACCGCATGCTGGTGCGCGTTAGTCTGGAGTTGGCCGTATAGGCGCGTCCATGAGCTAAATGAAGTCTAGGATGGTCGAGCATTGTAATATTTAACAAGTGTTAGTATCTGTTAGCAGGTGGTGATAACTGATAGGCCGTATGCTGTTTACTGTCAATCGAACGAAGACTTGCGACAGTCGAAGTGGCCGTGTGTGCGCGTCTAGAAAATACAGAGAGGTTGCATCACTCTAGCAGAGTAATTCTTCTAGTGCAGGAAAGGAAGATGGTGTCGCTGAGAGGCTGGTCTGTGTTGCACTGGGATGTATCGTGTTGCTGTTAGCGTTATCATGTCACTACGTCCCTGACGTAGTATGAAGCTTTGAGTAGATTTTTGAAGGAAAAAAGGGACCTAGCACGTTGAATAAATAAACGCAAGGAGTTCCACAAGCGTACAGCTGTAATCGAGAATGGTTTGTTGAAGAAGGAGGATCAATGTGCTGGAATACGAAGCGAAATATTGTTAGTGGAACGTAGATGACGATCGTAAGAGAAGGAGATGAATTCAAAACGTTCATTCATGTAACGTGGAGTGGAAAAGTGAAGCAGAAAGGATGTGAGTAATCTTGCGAATTCGAATCGGCAGCCACTTGAGTCGTTTACGAAATCCTGAAATGTGATCATATTAATGGAGTCCAAATATAAATTGTAAGCATCATCATCTTAACACCATTCGAATTTCCCGGTACTGCGATGTGCGCTAACACATTTTGAAAAAGTGAGTTAACACACTGGCGCAGTGAAATAAGTTGGCGCAAATGCGCAGCGTAGCGAAGTGTTACACATGTCTAAAATAATTTAGCACTGGTAACACTGCTTTTATTTATCATTTATAAGCTTGGTACTGTTTTCCTTCTTCTGCCAGACTCAAGCAAATTGACATTTGGGCAAAAATTAGTAAACGTAGTATCAAGTTGATAGGTATTTTACTAGTCCACCAGAGGACTCATTTTTCTAGGTGGTAAGAATCCTTTTCTACTTAGAAGTCATCTGGACCGCCACCTTATCCATTACTGCCGCAAACCAGGAGGTACCACCATCTTACCAATTACTGCTGCAAAACAGCAGTGAGTTCACTGCTGTGTCGGTCTAAAGGGTAAAGAGAGCACTTATAATTACAGACTGAAAGGCGTTCTACCTCAGACGTTAGAAATAACGAATCTCTTATCTTCTTTCTTTGAAGTTAAATATAAGTGTCAATTACAATTTAATGGACTCTAAGTTCATTAGTAATTTAAAGTTTGTTAAGAAAATGCGGCATTGCTTCTTTATCAGTCTGCAATAGTCCATTACTGATAAGTGGGCTTTCTGCTTATCTCTTCATTGTTACGAAATATTCTAAGGTATGATATAAAACCTAAGATAATTACCTGCTCCGATTCACTTTTGGACGCAACATTTAAATATGTGCAACTAGCGTCTTTGCTAATAGCTCCCGGTTTGAAGAGCATGGTATATTATACTGGATATATTATGGGCCGTGAGGCATTTTATCTTACTACTCCGAAGTAACAACGGACTTTTTCGTTTAAAAATGGTTGCGCGTGCCTATAGGCTCTTCATATTACTTAGGACATCAAAGACAAAATATTAATTGTAATTTGTTAATATTTTTTTTATAAAAATAACACTAAATGTATTCAATAGCAATATTTAACTTGCTATTGATTTTAATTTTGTTTTATTATAGAATTAAATCAAAATTACCAATACATTCAGATGAGAAAATCTTTAAGTATAAAAATTAACTTTTCCTTAAATTAAAATTGTGTCAAAATACGTAATCAGCTAAGCAAAATAATTGCGATAGACACACCAATTTAATTTTATCAAAAAGTAATGTTGCAATAACTTCAGAAATATGTAGCACTATTAATAACATGGACCAGAAGTCACGTTTTAATTAGAACAGTATTGTTAGTTATATAGAAGTCATTTATCATGAACAGCCCAACAACCGGAGCTACGTCCATTAGCGATTGGTTAACCATCTCATTAGTGACGTTAGGTTTAGAGGTCTGCAATTGACAATAACAGATTGTTTCTGAATTTCTCCCTCACTTCCTAGATTTTCTCACGCTTTAATTAAAAACTTCGGCGTACACAGATAGATAAAAAGTTCTAAATTGTAAGCCTAAAGAATCAGCTCGTAATATCTGCCGAAGGGACCTCTCCGGTTTTAGAGAGGATTTGCCGCAATCACGCGCTTAGTAACTGTATTTTGGGCAAACAAAGCGTCTTTCTCAGTACCAAAAGATACACACCTTTAATCTCCGTTCGCATGTCTTACATCTGGCATGTACCAGGTTTTTTTTTAATAAAAATTTAATGACAAGCGAACTCACAGTCTACCTGATGGTAAGCGGCTTCTGCATCCAATGGATACCTGAAACGATTTTCAAACAAAGAAGGCTACTAATGCGTTTTCTCCTTTGAGGACTAAGTAGAATATTTATTTATTTATTTAATATGAAGTTTGCTCACCATATAAAACAAACAGAAATTATTTATACACAAGAAGTAGACAATGGGCGTCTTATTGCTGACAGTAATTTCTTCCAGACAACCAATGAATCGACAAGATTGCAAAAAGAATGACAGGGGTAGGGCAAGTCGGTGTGAGAAAAAAATAGGTCTGAAATAATACACAATTGGTCACCCAGAAGTTTATATTTTACTTCTACCTGGATTTGGAATAATCACCCATATTACTTCACAAGAAAGTGGAAAAATAAAAACTTTTGGGTGTTTAGGAATAATTTATGCTATAATAGTATGTCTAAACTTGCGGATGTTGAAATTAAACTCCAGATGTCACTAGTAGTAAAACAATTTATTTGCATAATAATTCTCAGACCCTATACGGTTTGCCGTGAACGAAAAGATAACGAATTGTAATTCGCCGCTAGCGACATCTCTTGACATTTTTCAGTACCAACTACTAAGGTTAGAGTAGAACTATTAGAACTGAAATTAAATGTTTTTAAACATCCCGCCCACCAAAGGACTCCGTCCTTTTACAAAATAAATCTATACAAACCAAAAATAAGGTCTATAAAGGAACACAACAATATAGAAACTTTTAATAGAAACTATAGAAAATAATTAGGCTCTGGGCTTACATACACCGCCCACCATGAGATCACACTCAAAGTAAAGGAATAAATTAAAATACTTTAAAAAATTCACATAAATTTGTACACAACTTTAAGAGAAAAACCCAAAACTAACATCAAACTAACCCTGTAGTTACAACTTAAACAAAAATTTAAACTTAGTCTACAGACTTAGGTAGAAAATATAATTTGTTACACGGCCGTTTACAGTATCCGTTCTTAGTTTTAAGCGTTACAACACGTGTAATCTGATCTTTACCGACATGTTTTTCAACAACTCTACCTAACAACCATTTTGCAGGGGGTAAGTTATGATCTTTAATTATAACAACATCATTTTTTTTTTTTTTTATAGGATAAGGGTGACAAACGAGCACACAGTCCACCTGATGGTAAGTGGTTGCTGCGGCCCATAGACATCTACATCTATCTTCAATAAAGAATCAAAATGCAGATGCGTTGTCACCCGTGAGGACTAAGATGGAATGCCTCATTTCCAGTAAAAGGGGTCTCCGGTTCTCTACACTCACCATACGAAACACAGCAGCGTTTAAGCTACTATTTTACGCTGGTATTCTGTGAGAGCGTGGTCCTTCCCCGGTCGAGCCGACCCATTCGTGCTATAACTATACTACTAATATAGCTGCAGCATGGCTCTACCACGTATAACCACGTATAATCATTAATCTCTGGCTCAGTTTTTTTCATTTACCATTTATAGCGTTGATTTAAAGTTACTAAATATTCTTTAGACCACTTTTTCCAAAAATCGTTAACCATTTTTTGAGTATATTTCCATCTCTGAAGATCAGTTACATTTTTACTAGTACAATATTCATCGGGTATTACAATAAGTGGCTCCTCAACTAAAAAATGACCAGGCGTTAATGGTAAGGGATCATTAGGATTATCACTGAGATAAGAAAGTGGACGAGAATTGAGACATGCCTCAATTTGAGTTAAGACAGTCGAAAGCTCTTCATATGTGAGCGTAGAATCTCCTATCACTCGCTTCAAATGCGTTTTAGTGGATCGAACTCCGGCCTCCCACAAGCCTCCGAAGTTGGGGCATGTGGAGTATGAAATTCCATGTCGTACCTTCGCTAGCAAGTAAGTGGCTAATTTCGTCGGGCAGCTGCGATAGCGCGATTAAAACTCTCTCAACTCTTTATCGGCGCCGACGAAATTAGTACCATTGTCGCTGAACAAGGTCTTACAATGTCCTCTCTTGAAACAAATCTGCGGAAGGCTGCGATAAAGCCTTTAGCAGTCATATCGGTCACTGCTTTTAAATGTACCGCCTTTGAAAACATGCAGATAAAAACGCAGATATAGCCTTTGTAAGACTTTGCTCCTCGTCCAGGTGAAAAACGAATATTAATATGACCCGTAAAATCAACTCCTGAGATCTTGAAGGGTCTCGTTGGTTTTAAACGATCCTCGGGAATTTGGCCCATCAGCTGATTGTTGTTTTGTTTCGAATACCTTATGCACTTCACACAGGTTCTATACTGCTTCTTCACCAGATCACGCGCTCGAATGATCCAGTATTTTGATCTTAAGAAATTAAGCATCAACTGTGGCCCGCCATGAAGCGTTGTAAGGTGAGCATCCGCAACTATGAGCTTTGTAAGATGACTCTCACTAGGCATAATTATTGGATGACGAGTGTCATAGCCAACCTTGGCTTCATTAATGCGTCCACCTACTCGTAACACACCATTCTCATCGAGAATCGGGTTCAGAGTATGTAAACGGCTCCTCTTTGGGACCCAGTTGTGGGCTTTTAAGTGCTTGATCTCTTCCTCAAAATATAAACTCTGTGTCTCCTTTATACAATGTCTCATCACCGTGCTCATTTCGTCGGCTGTTACCTTCTTCGATAAGGTGAGTCTTTGTTTCTTTGGTAGTTTTAAATTCAAAAATCTTTTGCAGTAGAACATCACGCGTAACAACCTTGGTAACGAAGAAAATCTCGTCCAAAGGAAAACGTCTTTTGGTTGTATCGTAGTCACCAAAGACTTGACAAGCTTTTCTTCTTCTGCAGTCTCAGATTCTTGACAGCCTTGACTCTCATACATTTTGTTGTTCCTTAGCCATGTGGGTCCGTGCCACCACAACTCGTGATCAACCAACTCTTCACTGCTTATGCCTCGGCATGCACAATCCGCCGGATTATGCTTTGTGTTTACATGTCTCCATTGACTTCTATCCAATATCGTAAGTATCTCTGATACTCTGTTGCTCACAAAAGTCACCCAACGATGAGGTTCTCTTGCAATCCATGCCAGCACTACGGTGCTATCCGACCAGGCGTATAATTTTTCCTTTGGTATTTTCATAACTTGGGAAACTTCATGTATCAACTTTGCGGCAAGAAGTGCAGCACACAACTTTAAGCGAGGTATGGATATCTCTTTTTGAACTGGCGCCACCTTAGTTTTGGATGTAACCAGATTAACAGCAACTTTACCGTCCTTGTCTTCAGTTTTCAGGTAAACAACTGCAGCATATCCAGCTTGGGAAGCATCTGCAAAGGTGTGTAGCTCAACATGATCCTCTCTTTTTGTTTGCAGCCATCTTGGAACAATAAGCCTAGGAACATTTACCAGATCGTCTCTAAATTTACACCATTCGCGAAGGAGTTCCGACGGCAAGTTTTCATCCCAATCAAGACCAGACTTCCAAAGTTTTTGGATGAAGACTTTACCCACAAATATCACAGGCGCGATCCACCCGATTGGATCGTAAAGTTTTGCAATTTCAGATAACACAGATCTCTCAGTCACTGTCTCATTCTTCATAGGAAGTTGTAAATTGTATTCGAAGTTGTCAGTGCTTTTGTTCCAAGATATACCCAATACTTTGACCACGTGATTAAATTTGAAACCAATAGTTCTATCTGTACGCAAATTCTCAGTCTTAATGTGCTCAAGTAACTGATCATTGTTGCTACACCACTATTGCAGTTCGAAACCTCCGGCTCTCATCAGGTTCGTCATCTGCTCATAAATCTCTATGGATTCCTCATAAGTCTCGCATCCCGATAGCAAATCGTCCATGTAATAGTCCTCAAGTGTGATCTGAGATGCTACAGGATACTTTGCAAACTCATCCATTGCCAGCGTTTGCAAAGACTTAACCGCTAAATACGGCGCTGACGCCGTACCGAACGCCAGTCGCTTCATTCGAAAATGCTGTATTGGCTCTTTGGGATCTGATCTCCATAAAATGCGCTGTAAGTCAGTATCTGGCTCCTGGACTATTACCTGGCGATACATCTGCTTAATATCCGCCACAATGCAGATTGGATGTCGTCTCCATCTCATTAAGATATGGCGTAATTCCTGCTGTATCTTGGGACCGACGAGCAGTTCTTCATTTAAGGAAACATTGTTCTTCCCTTTGCATGAAAAATCAAAGAACAATCTCGTTTTGGTCGTCTCTTTATCTATTCGCACAACTGCGTGGTGAGGAGCATACACTACTGTCGGATCTTTCACTTGCTCTTCCTCAACGATAGGAGCCATATGGTCCTGAATCAAATAGTCATCGATAGCTTTTGCATACTCTTCACGTAAAGATGGATTTCTTAAAAGCTTCTTCTCTAAGTATGTAAACCTTTTCAGCGCTATCTCTCTCGCATTGCCATGTAAACACTCTGGGTTTGCACTTTTGAAGGGTAGTCTCACCATGTAACGTCCGTTCATATCTCTCATTGTGGTCCTTTTATAAATTTCTTCGCACCTCATTTCTTCTTCTGTCATCTTTTTCTTGATTTTGTCTGGCTCTCTCTCTATCTCCCAGAACTTTTTCAGAAGCTCATCTTCACTAACTCGGATATGAAGACTGATGGGAAAAGAACATGCTCCAGGGAACTCGTTGTCGACTTTACCGGACAAAATCCAACCAAGTTCAGTATTTTGAGCAAGTGGACCACCTGGCTCTGCAGAAGGATGTTTAATAAGACCCTCTTTGATTATCATACTATGAACATCGACTCCTAAAATGACATCTATTTTACCAGGAGATCTATATTGTGGATCAGCTAGTGAAAGATTATCAAGCTCAGGCCAATATAGATTTGCAGGTTTGCGCGAAGGCAGTAATGAATTCAAACTCTTCAACACATAGGCGTCTCTAACTGGAAATGAAAACTCAGGATTAAGCAAAGACTCAATATTAAAAGATACCATGCTCCTGGTTCTTGTATCACCTTCACCTACATCGGAAACTATACCATTAACAGGAGTTCGATCAAGACCTAATGACTGAACGGTTGCCTCAGTGATCAAAGACACCTCAGAACCCTGATCAATTAACGCTCGGGCTAATTGGGAGTAGCCATTTGACGAAACAATTTTTACCAGAGCGGTTGCTAACAATTTACTCTGATTGCCCTGATAGCTCTCTTTAGCAAAATGAGCTACTACTCTCGACTCGGTATGATTATTAGGTTGTTGACTCAAAGTTTGTGGATTCTTCTTCTCAGACGGTTGCTGATTCTCTGACAGAACCGTAGGCGAAGTAGTTAGCGGTAGGATCGGAACCGCAGCAGCTACTTGTTGATCTCTCTCGTAATGTAGTGTAGTGTGATGACGTCGTCCACACCGACAACAACTCATAGACTGATGACATCCTCTCACAGAATGACTCGATGATAGGCAGTTGAAGCACAAGCGGTTTGCTTGCACATACTCAGTCCTCTTCTCTGGGGACAGCCTCTCATATTGCTTACATTGGTATAGTGAGTGTCCTCCTGAACACATCACGCAAGTATTGATTGACACTTTCTTCTCGTTGTTGTTAACAGTGGAGTGAAATGACTTGTGTTTAATTATTTGTTTCAGTATTGTTCTGTGTAGCCTTTGGTGTATTTTTTTGGCATTCCAGCATCTCTAATGTTCGAAATCTAGTCTCCAAAAAACTCGCAAGTTGATTCCAAGATGGTAAGGTGTTAGGCTGAACATTCTGACTCACATACATTTCCCATTGCTTGCGTGATTCGGTATCAAGCTTAGATACTACCAGATAGTTCATGATAGGATCCCAAGTGTCAGTGTTGATATCAAGATTCTATAGTGACTTGAGACACGCAGATGTATTATCTAGAAGTTGCTTCGTAGAGGTCGCTGACTCAGCAGCAATAGCCTTTTGGGAAAACAGACGCTTCATTACCTCGTTGCAATTGTATCTCTTGTTTGTGTAACGTTGGGTCAGTTTTGTCCAAGCATCTTGATAATTTGCATCAGTCACTGCTAGGTTTCTCAGAAGCAGCTCAGGTTCTCCAGACAGGCTACTTTTCAGGTAGTGGAGCTTTTGAACATCTTTTAAACTGGAATTGTTATGGACGATCGAAGTGAACATATCGTAGAAGCTCTGCCATTCGTCGTAGTTCCCGGTAAACTTTGGCAACTCTATTCTCGGTAACTTCACGTCGGGTTGCGGCTTTCCAGTGTTTCCTGAACTTGTCTCCGAATTATTACCAGAGTGGCGCGATTTAGTAGCTGGGCTGGTTGGAACAAGCTTCTCTAACTGCTCTAGCAGCATAGTCTTGAATGTCAAATATATATCTTCACAACAGTCATACGTATCCTCGAGGAAGTACGCCAACAGCTTCTGATCGTCTGGTGAGGTGGCAGCAACAATCTCATAATGGTTGGTGTTGAATAGGTCCCAATTTTCCTTTAAGGTCTCTTCTCTAATTCGGATGTAGGGCACCGTAATTCTATCCTTCGGGGATTTTTTAAAGTTCTTAAATGCCTTTGAAATACGCTGACTAATCTCAGTTTGTTTTAGAATCATTGAGTTTATCTCCTCCATGTTGACGCAAAACAAATGTCCAAATAACTTTAAAATTCACTGATAAATATTCTGCTAATGTTCACCAAACGCTCCAGCGACTATGTCCAAAACACTTGTAAAATACTAAAGAAAGTTCCACTGATCGAAAATTTTCTAAGTCCTATAATCAGTAAAAAGTTAAAGTCACATAATCAGTAAATTTTCTAAGTTCCAACACTTTGCCAATTTTACAGTTCACTCACAATGATTCTAAGTCTTTAACACTTGTAATTTTCGTCACTTTACTCACTGTTACACTTATGTCCTTCTCTTCCCGGGTTTCGGCACCACTTTATGTCTAAACTTGCGGATGTTGAAATTAAACTCCAGATGTCACTAGTAGTAAAACAATTTATTTGCATAATAATTCTCAGACCCTATACGGTTTGCCGTGAACGAAAAGATAACGAGTTGTAATTCGACGCTAGCGACATCTCTTGACATTTTTCAGTACTAAATACTAAGGTTAGAGTAGAACTATTAGAACTGAAATTAAATGTCTTTAAACATAGTAATTGGTTTATTAGGATTTATTGTTTGAGCTCATCATATATTTACTGTAGGAATAGATATTGATACTCAAGCTTACTTTACTTCCGCATCTGTACACACACACACACACACACACATATATATGTGTGTGTGTTGTGTAGTGAATCGAACATATATAATAAATTTCAGTTTTATTTTCTAATTGTTGTTTTTGTTTTTGTAATCGAGACGGATTTATTATGTTGCTGTGATTTAAATGTGATTACATTTAAATTTATTATATATTTATGCAATTATTGCTAAGTTTTTTTTTTCACATAATTATCTTCCCACATTTATGTTTTTTATTTTTAAAGTAATATTTTAGGACACAAACTAAATGGATGAATATTGATGTTAGTATTTGTGTCATTATGCAAAAAAAAAGTTCTTGCAGATGTCCATAGGCTGCAAAAGCCACGTACCATCTTGTGGACTGAGTAAGTTCGTTCATCACTGTAATATTATAAGAAATAATATCTACTTGTGCCGTCAAACAGCAGTTCGTGATCTGTTGTATTCCGGTCCGAAGCAAAAAGAGAGCCAGTGCAATTACAGTCTGTGAGGTATCTGTCGTGGGGATATCACATCAAAGAGATTCATCGTAAAGTTTATGCCTCTGTGGCCTCCTTGCGTAAATTTCGTAAATTTCTTCCAATTTCCACCAAAATAGTGCTTCTTGTCAAATCTTGTCTCTTCTCTTCCCCATTTTTTACTATTCGGGCGTCAACTCTCTAGATCTCACCGAAGCTCGGCTTAATAAACTTGAGTGAATACAGAATTTTTGTATAAGGTTTATATTTGGATTACGTAAATATGACCATGTCTCTTTTTATCGTACTAAGCTCAAGTGGTTGCTAATACTTCATCGGAGTGCATACATACTTCACCTTCTCCATAGTGTTCTCTTTAATCCTTCTTACCTCAAAAATTACTTTGAGTTACTTCGTGATTCCCATTTGCGTAACCTGAGATCAGCAGCAAACATATACCGCCACGTCTATAAAATACTGTATGGCGATTTTGCTTTGAATATTGTGTGATTGACAGTATTGGTGTTTGATCTTGAGGGTTGGATTTGTGTGAAGCTAGCCGAAGGGACAATGTCGTACCGGGCCATGCCACGCAGCTGGTTGAAAGGACACATTCATCCGGTCCATGCTTATGAATTGTGGAGTTACACTGGTCGAAAGGACAGTGCCGTCCAGTCCATCATACGTGGTCGTAGGGACGCACCAATCCGGTCCAGCCAGGTTGTTTGAACAGAGTACAGATAACAGTATCATCCGGGCCAGACCCGAGTGGTTGGTCGTAGGGACATAGTAGTTTGCAGTTGTATGTGATGGCTTGAGAAGAAGGTGCCGTCCGGTCCATGCGTGGTCGAAGGGACGTACGCTTTCGATTATTCTATGATTGAGGATGTTAGTATATCTACAAGGGAGTATGTGTTGTTAAAGCGTATATTTTCTATCTATGGTAATAGTGCCCTGCAAGCTGTATAAAGAGATGTGTCTGTGTGTGCTTAGTGGAAAGAGCCAGTTGTCCGGTCCATGTTTTCATATGAGATGACGACTGGTTGAAGGGACACTGTTGCTCACTGAGTTAGGTTTCGTCATATGAGATGACGGGTAGAGAGCCAGTTGTCCGGTCTACGTTGTGATATGAGGTGACGGCTGGTCAAAAGGACGGCTTAGCTAGTGTTAGTTTGCATGAGGTCAAACGTAATCGCCTTGCGAATGTTTATATACATGTCCAAAGATAGGGACTGTGTAATATATTATAAGTATCTACATGTATATATATATATATATATATATATATATATATATATATATATATTCTGACAGATCGATATATATATATATATATATATATATGATATATATATATATATATATATATATATATATATATATATATATATATGACGGCACCAGCACCATTGCACGTATGGCGGCGTCGGTGTAGCTAGACAGAATTCTTGTAAACAACACGTGCACCGCACACCTGCGCCAATGCACCTGCGGTGGCACCCGTTCTGGTTGTATAAAACGGACGGAGCGGCCGCCGTTAGGGCAGTCTTGGCTCTGGCGTGGAACGGTGCGCTTGTCGTATTCCGTTACTAGCTTATCCTTGACTCGTTGGATAATTAATTCGTGCAATCGAATTAATTATTATTCTTTACTACAAAATTAGTCTCGGTACAATTTATAGTTGTATTAAGTAATCTATTGTAAATTAACCTTGTTTAAAAGAAAAGTTCCGCTGGGTTTCTTGCTGGTTCTTCTCAGGACAGACGTTTTATCCGAACCGGTGATAGTAGTACTATATTGAATTAAAGTGATTCTATTCTATTCTAAAAGCCTATTCATGTGACTCTATACATCATAATAACATCCTTCATAAGAAGTGGGAATAAAGCTTTCCATTTAAGTTCTCTATATTTTTAACATCCTTTCTACATTATATATATATAATGTGTGTGTGTGTATAAAAGTTTTTATTTTTCCACTTTCTTGTGAAGTAATATAGGTGATTATTCCAAATCCAGGCAGAAGTAAAATATAAACTTCTGGGTGACCAATTGTGTATTAATTAAGACCTATTTTTTTCTCACACCGACTTGCCCTACCCCTGTTATTCTTTCTGCAATCTTGTCGATTCATTAGTTGTCTGGAAGAAATTACTGTCGGCAATAAGACGCCCATTATCTACTTTTTTTGTATAATTTTTTTCTGTATGTTTTATATGGTGAGCAAAATTCATATTAAATAAATAATAAATATTCTACTTAGTCCTCAAAGGAGACAACGCATCAGTAGCCTTCTTTGTTTGAATATCGTTTTAGGTATCCATTTGATGCAGAAGCCGCTTACAATCAGGTAGACTGTGAGTTCGCTTGTTATTTAATTTTTATAAAAAAAACACCTGGTACATACCAGATGTAAGCAAATTGCGGCAAATCCTCTCTAAAACCGGAGAGGTCCATTCGGCAGATATTACGAGCTGATTATTTAGGCTTACAGTTTAGAGCTTTTTATCTATCTGTGTACGCCAAAATGGCACGGAAATGTATTATAACATTAAGGTTTTTAATTAAAGTGTGAGAAAATCTAGGAAGTGAGGGAGAAATTGAGAAAGAATCTGTTATTTTCAATTGCAGTCCTCTAAGTTCTAAAGTGACAACTCCAGCCTGCTTCCGAGAATTTCTTGACAGAAAGACCCAATAACTGATTTTAATTCGACCAAGGATTTGAACCCAACCTCGTTTTTAACATATTATGTTATCATTTAAAAATACTTCAGAGAAAGTTATCGCCTTTAAATATCCAGTTCAACTATTCTTAAAACGGCAACATAACGAAAGGCGCCAGAATGTCTGCATTTTGTGAGGGCAACATACAAACGGGATTGTTTGTCAACAAGATTTAGTACAATAGGTTTTGGGTAATAGAACATCTTTCAATAGTTCAGACATAATCTATGTTTAATTTCTAATTTACTGTATGATAAATTGCTATTCTGTAAATAGCATAGCTATGTCATACATACGTACAAACCTTTCTTTTTGAAATTGTCGAGTGGAAACATTCCAAATTGAATATCTTTTAAGACTTTTTCGTTTAACAATGATTGCGCGTGCCTATAGGCTCTTCATATTACTTAGGACATCAAAGACAAAATATTAATTGTAATTTGTTACAGCATTAATTGCTATTTCACGCTGGTATTCTAAATAACATGGTCCTTCCCCAGTCGAACCAACCCATTCGTGCTACATCCATAATATAGCTGCAGCGTGGGTCTTCCAAGTAAATTACATTCGTGCTTATTTTATAACGGTCTATTACGGCTTAAAAATGACGACATAGACGGCTTGGAAAAAGTCAAGCCATTGTTGGCTCGATTGATACTGGAATTATATAAAAATAGACGTTTTCTCTAACCCTTCGGCAAATTGTACAGAAGACCTAAGAGTACAATCTGCCACTTTGTCTTGCGTATGTGGACTATGAGAAAGCCTCTGATTCCGTCAAAATTTGTGCGGTGCTGCAGTCCCTTCAGCGGTGCCAAGTGGACTGTCGGTATATCGAAGTGCTGAAGTAATTGCACAACAGGGCTAAAATGGCTATCCGAGTACAGAACTAGAGTACAAAACATATCCAACTGCAGAGAGGTGTAAAGACAGGGTGAATTAATATCCTCGAAACTCTTCACCCCTGCATTGGAAGGCGTTTTCAAGCTACTGGACTGGAAAGGATACGATATTAACGTCAATGGCGAGTACATCACTCACCTTCGATTTGCGACGATATAGTACTTATGGCAGTGTGGCGGAGCTGTCGTCGCGCCACAAGCAAAAATACATCGAAGCCTAAATCGCGCTATCAAAGTTCCGAAGCGAAAACAGTATATGTAGAATAGCTCCGAACTACCACTTGGAGCGTTGGCCGCTCCCCGGGCCGATCACCTTGCCTGGCGGGAGATCACCCCTTTTCCTTCCACCCGCCACAGTGGTGACCAACCGACGTGATCTGAACACGCAACCAACTTCAAATCCTCGTCATCGTTCTCAAGTACCCCATTCATTCGCTCCCGAGCAAATATTCAGTCTTCACATCCTGCAAGCCATCTAGCTTTACAAAGGTTCATCGCAGCACTATAATAATGCTTCCTGTTCCTTCAAGCTACTCTCTGCGCTACAGTGTTTGGCACGGCTCTGAGCCTTACTGCTCGCCTCTGCTTCTCGGCACTCTCGCAGATTACTTGCCTTCTTCTCGACTCACCGCAGACTACAAGGCAATTCCCTGGCACTTCCACATTCGTCGACATCTAGACTGCACAATTAGACCTCCGATCTGAGCAGAGGGGTGATGTGGCGGCGCTGTCGTCGCGCCACAAGTAAAAATACATCGAAGCCTAAATCGCGCTATCAAAGTTCCGAAGCAAAAACAGTATATGTAGAATAGCTCCGAACTACCACTTGGAGCGTTGGCCGCTCCCCGGGCAGAACACCTTGCCCGGCGGGAGATCTCCACTTTTCCTTCCACCGGCCACAGCAGAATCGCTGGAGGACCTAAGCACTATGCTCAAAGACCTCAATAGTGTCTCCCAACTATTGAGGTCTTTGAGCATAGTGTCACCTAAGCTCGAAGTTGTTGATGAATATGTTTCACTGCTCGCCGGATGAGGAAGCAAGGTCGCTCAGCGAGCTATGGAAAGGGCTATGCTCGGGATTTCTCTGCGTGATAAACTTAGAAATTAAGATATCCGCAGTAGAACCAGAGTGACTGACATAGCCCAACGGATTAGTAAGCTGAAGTAGCAATGGGCCGGCCATATAGCTCGAAGAACGGACAACCGATGGGGTAAAAAGGTTCTCGAGTGACGGCCTTGTACCGGCGGACGAAGTGTAGGATGTCCCCCCACTAGATGGAGTGACGACCTGGTAAGACATGCAGCAAGTCGATGGATGCAGGTGGCTCAGGACCGTGCTTTGTGGCATTCCTTGGGCGAGGCCTATATTCAGCAGTGGACTTGTGAAGGGCTGTAATGATGATGTTTACCTGGGACAAATAGTCCGACAAGGTAAGTCCAACTTTGACCGAGAGGTCAATCGAAGGATTCAACTCGGCTGGGCAGCGTTCGTGACATTACGACACATCTTCACGTCAGACATACCTCGCAACTAGATTGTACAACCAGTGCGTGTTGCCAGTGATGAACTTTGGATCTGAGACGTGGTCCTTCACTGCTGGCCGTATGAGGAAGCGTGATAGACTTAAAAACGAGGATATCCACAGTAGAACAATTGTCACCGACATAGCGCACTCTGAAGCGCTATTGAGCGAATATTGAACTCAAAGACATTTATTACGGTCTGAAAAAGAAAAATCTTAAAGAATTCTCTCGAAACTAACGCTAACTCAAGCTAAGAAATACTAACCATGATTACATGAATATGAAAATAATATTATAATAGCTATTATTAGATCAAAGATTAGGTCAGTAAATTAGTACTAAGTAACCTTTGTTTGGTTTATAGTTTTCATGATTCAAAATATAATATAATATACTAGAATAGTCAAACATTCTTTTATGAAAATAAAACTTATATGACAATTTATCCTGTGCTTAGAATAGCTTATTCTTCTGCAAGCTCTAATTTTAAAATATTCCTACAAAAACACTACCTTTAAAGAAAACGTCTATTTTTATATAATTCCAGTAACATCTAGCTAACAATGGCTTGACTTTTTCCAAGTCGTCCATGTCGTCATTTTAAGCCGTAAGAGACCGTTATAAAATAAGCACGAATGTAATTTACTTGCACGAATGGGTTGGCTTGACCGGGGAAGGACTATGCTATTATAGTATACCAGCGTGAAATAGCAATTAATGCTGTAACAAATTACAATTAATATTTTGTCTTTGATGTCCTAAGTAATATGAAGAGCCTATAGGCACGCGCAACCATCGTTAAACGAAAAAGTCCGTTGTTACTTCGGAGTAGTCAGATAAAATGCCTCACGGCCCATAATATATCCAGTATAATATACCATGCTCTTCAAACCGGGAGCTATTAACAAAGACGCTAGTTGCACATATTTAAATGTTGCGTACAAAAGTGAATCGGAGCAGGTAATTATCTTAGGTTTTATATCATACCTTAGAATATTTCGTAACAATGAAGAGATAAGCAGAAAGTCCACTTGTCAGTAATGGACTATTGCAGACTGATAAAGAAGCAATGCCGCATTTTCTTAACAAACTTTAAATTACCAATGAACTTACAGTCCATTAAATTGTAATTGGCTACTATAGCCCATATACACTTATATTTAACTTCAAAGAAAGAAGATAAGAGATTCGTTATTTCTAACGTGTAAGGTAGAACGCCTTACAGTCTGTAATTATAAGTGCTCTCTTTACCCTTTAGACCAACACAGCAGTGAACTCACTGATGCTTTGCAGCAGTAATTGGTAAGATGGTGGTACCTCCTGGTTTGCGGCAGTAATGGATAAGGTGGTCGGACTAAAATCAGTTATTGGGTTTTTCTATCAAGAAATTATCAGTAGCAGGCTGGAGTTGTCACATCACACTATTAGAGTTAACGAATAGAAAGTGCACTTGTGCTTTTGCACACAATCGTATATTATTATTCCGCCCTGCACAGATGGCTAGTCTCCATTGATTCTCGCCACTGTGACCGAATTTGGTCTAGGGGACATTATATATTTATATACTTTGTATTATAATCCTAGGCTATACATAAACGTTGCCTCAGGTTGAAAGTAAAGTAAAATTACAGCCTACAAGTCCTACTGCTAAGACTTGGCCTCCTCTCAAATCTGAGAAGGCAAGGAAATGTCTGCCATGCTGTCCCAATGCGTGTTGGCAGTCTTCACATGTCATCATATTTCTCAGACATGCTGGTTTATTTATTCACAATGTTTTCCTTCACCGCCAAGCACGTTATAAATCAGCAATTAAAGTTGCAATTTACAATGTTGGAACAATTTCCTGTATCGCCAAGCTTGGTCTGTGTGGATAGTATCAGTTATCCAGCGCGTTACTCAATGTCGCTTCTCTGGGAATTTTACATCTGGCATATTCTAGATGGTAAACCTCTATCTGTCGGATGCTAGGAGGTTTTACTGGCCTTTGTCATATCGCATCTCACAACAAACATAGGAGGAAATGGGGTCATGGATTCTGTGATAAACGACGCTTTTTTATATTCACTAACCGGACGTAAAACCTCATTCTGAAATAAAAGACTTGGGTTTCGAGATAATCCATTTCATTATGTAAGGATTTGAAAAATAACTAAATAGAAATAATTTAAACAATAAACGAAATATCAATGAAATATCTCATTAAGCGAAATATATGCGTCAATTTGTAGGAATCAAGTGTAATTTTTTTCCCATCAAGCGGTCCGTTGCGAGTGTATGGGATAAGGATATTATACAAGAAACGACATTTCTGAATAATATTTCGGGCATTTCAAGGAAATGGTTGTATGTTGACGAATATTGTATGATTTAAACAAAAAAACATCATCAGGCAGCATCCCATATATTTACGACGAATTGCTAGCGATCTGCTTATCATATTTTCTTGTGTTTTGTTTTGTGACGCACGCATATTTGCACCATCCATCATGAGTGCATCCGAGGATGTTCCTCTTTCGCCTTTATCAGAAGTCAGATTAGATGAATCACGAAGTTAAAAAAATTGACTTCAAAAACAAGTGCTACAAAATTATTGGGTAATATGGAGGTTTTATCACGAGTATTAGCAATGCTGCAAATTTCAACCGTGAGTAAAAGTAAAAAATCAACGCAACTTTTGCATTTTAAATTTTTTTTTGCAAAAAATAAACACTTATGTAGATAGAAATTGATCTGATTTGTTAATGGCATTAACAATCGCTTTATAATATTGTGCAAATAATTGTCTTACAAAGCTTAAGTTTACTGAAATGGCATGGCCCTTAGTAAAGAAACCAGAGTTAACGAAAAAGCGTCTGAAACTGGTCTTCGCTTGTGATTCCTCATCGAGTAAATTCCTAAAACAATCACGCCTGATAAAAGTTATTACTGGATTTGTTATCTCAGGTATGTAAGTAGTTCCATGTAAATCATATTTTTAATGTTCATGAAAAATATGATTTACATGGGGTACATTTTAAAGTTCGAAATGTTTAGCGATGTACCGGGTAAATATTTAATTTTAACATGCTATGAATAGAGAGAATGAGTAGCCTTTTTGTGTTCTAATGTGTTCGTGAATGTAGCAGTTTACTTTAAATATTGTGTGGTCGACAAAATTTCTTGTTTGAATTAAATATCTGTATAGGTTGGATTTATGTGAAGCTGGTCAAAGGGACAATGGCGTCCGGTCCATGCGTGGTCAATAGAACAGGCAGAGGGAAGTAAAACTCGATTTGGACAGCAGAATTTTACTGATAACAACACAAACTAATAAAAACTGCGGTTGCCAACCTGCCTGTCAAGCGTGGCAACTTTGGCTAATATTTCCTATACGGCAATCTAAAGAGGAGGACTTTGTTCAGCAGCGGACTTTTGATAAGCTGTAATGATGACGATAGTGATAAATTTATACATAATTGAAGATTAATAATAATCTTAAGTAGGTAACAATAAATATTGATTAAAGTTCGTTTTATTTTTATGTTCTTTTTCATAATCTGTTACAGCAGATAAAATAGAATAATAGCTGCGTAAATCTCAGACGACTTATGCGTATTTTACAAGGACTCTCGTGCCATTAATTTTGTCGGCGCATCTTCCTTTCATCGCGAAGCAGTATTACTAGCATTTTAACGGTTAGCTTTTTTAGTCTTAGAAGTAATATATTTTCATATTTAAATGCTTGAAAATATTGATAAAACATTTGTTTTAATTTTATTTCAATTATATATTTAAGAAAAATGAGATAAATTTAATCAAAATTAACAATTTAAAAAGGAAGCTGCTTTTTAAAAGTCAATTTAACTTGCGGTTAAACAAAGTAAATATTGCAGTCAATAGACAACTACGTTATTAGGTGAAATACCTGCAATTATCTTATTGTTTAGTCATACGGATGCGTAAAAAAATATTTAAAGCAATTCTAGTTAGTAGTAATATTATAATATAAAAAAATACCACCGAGTTCAAGCCCCAAAACAAGTTACGTAACGAAGAGTGTGCTTCAATAATTTCATTCATGCATCGCTCGTTTAGTTTAGCTAATTTCCTGTTTTTTTTTTAAATCTAATTGGCAATTAATGTTTTCTTTCTTTCTTTCGTCTTCTTGATAATGACCTGTCTTAAGTAAACAATGTATTGTATATCAAATAGTAAAGAAAACCATGCGTAATTTCCCTTTGATTTTCTCTCACTTTTGGTTTATGCATAGATGTGATTTTTGTTTTAGGCAAATAAACACATCAATACAATATAGGAATATATTAACAATATATGAATTCCAAAATAGTCTTTGGAATTCATGTATTGTTCAAATATCCTTATATTGTGTCAATATTTTCTTAAGACATGTATATGTTAGTGCTTAAGCAGCAATTTTGACCCATTTGTGTTCAATATGGCAAAATTATTGGTTCTTAAACCTCATTACGGTATTTTCAGCCTTCATAGTGCCGTGTATCCAAACGATGTCCTTTCTTCCACCAAAACGAGTTCATGCCCACACCATAATTGTATCACCTTGGTATGGATGAATTTCATGAGGGTTTTGAATTAACCCAAGTTGAATCAAAAAGATGTTTAAACAGCAGTTTTGAACAATAAAATAACAATTACTCTGAGTCCAAAATTCGCTCTCTCTAATTCAATTAAATATTTTTTTAAATTTTTTTTGACATTTTATTTTTTCTTTTATTTAAATTTGGAATCAATCTGGAATAAATTGCGAACAATTTGATATTAAAAAAATTTAAAAGTGGCCAGTACATTTTTAGTTGTTCAATGTTATTGAAAATATCCCTACACTGTGTTGATGTATTTAGTATAATAGCATAAATAATAAAAGTGCCATGTAGTGGCAGCTACTTCGCCGTATGTGTTCTCAGAGACGACAGAGGGAAAATTAAAAAGAGGATATGCAGCGGCATCTTCCTGGTAATAGCTTAAAATAATAAAAAACTGCGGATAATAAGCCGCCTGCCAAGTGTAGCAACTATTGAAAATATCCTCCCTATGAGGCAATCTAAGGAATAGATTTTTAAGCTGTAGTGAATAAATGAATAAAAACATAAAACAGTATAGTACATTAATAAAAAGGAAGGGTACAATTTTCACAAAATAGAATTGACAAAAACTCAACGTATTGTGTGGCGGTTTACGCATCATATTTCTTATGTCAACTTTTCTTTTGTCGAAATGTAAATCTTCTTTCTTTGTCGAAAATACTGACATCTGTACCAAATGCCTCACAAAATAACGTAACAGAAGTATTTATATTATGATTTTTGGAACGAAGTTCCTTATCGGACGCTACTAATTTGGCGGATGGGGGCTAGGCGAGAAGAAGTATAAGATTTTTCCGTCACGACTCCTTCTGACGTAGTGTAGACGGCCTTGGCGGCTATAAGGATGCGAGATGAAATAATATCTCCCTCGCACCTTTTCTTATCTTGATATGAAAGAAATATTATTTTATTTTAAATGACGCTTCATTTTAATAGACGCTAGTTAAGGATTTAAATTAAGATTTAGTATACCAATTTTTCCTCCTTTTTATTGAAACTGCTTTTTATAAGTTTATATTAAACGCTTGTTTTACGAAAGGTAGAGATGAAGTGAGCGAAGTCCGAGGACGAGCCATTATCTATCCATTAAAGCCTATAAAACTTTAATGCTGAACGTAGGCCTCCACCATAGATTACCTTATAGGAGGATTTTGGCATAGTTGCCACGCTTGGCAGGCAAGTTGGAAACCGCAGTATTTTTATTCTTGTAAATTATTTTCAGGAAGATACTACTGCCAATCTAGTGTTTCAGTTGCCCTCTGTCGCCTCTTACGTCACCGTCGGGAAGATAAGTGGTAATGGAATCTCTAACGCCTCCACTACATGGTACTGGTGTTAAAGGCAAATTAAATAATAAAAATAAAAATAAAGCCGTGGTAGGTCAGGGGCTAAACGCTAGCTGTATTACACATTACGCGAGCAACCCGGTTTCGATCCAGAGATTTTAGCCGACGTCAACTCCGTCTAGCGGCTACGCTCTGTATTACTTAGAAAAGTGCAAAGATTAATAGACTGCTGAGGTAACAATTATATAAGTGATATACTGTCTATTATGCTTGCGCATCACTAAGAGTCATGTCGCGTGCGCGGTGTTAAGCGCCTTCAATTCCATCGCACGGTGTACTGCTGTAGCTTCATCCGATAGGCATCACGAGCTATCAAATGCTTACGTTTTAAGTACGTAAGTGTTTTTATTATTATTGTTGAATCGTATTTATTTGTGTCGTATTAGAGCCGTGGTAGATCTGGAGCTAAGCGCTAGCTGTAAATCTCACAGTACGTGAGCAACCCGGGTTCAATCCCCACCGGGCACCAAAGAAATTGTTAATTGCAATTTTAAGTGCTCCACGCACCACATGCTCGGCTGATTAATAACACCTACACTAGATAAAATTTGAAAATGAATAATAAAAGATTTCAATTAAAATTTCGTTTTAATAAGTTAGCCAAAAATTTAAATTTACTCCCTCAAATTGGTTTGTAAGACTTACATTCAATATTTTTTTTTATATACTGGTATAGTTGAAGCACGAATGGTCGAGCCGACCCATTTGTGCTACAATTATACCAGTATTATAGCTGCAGCATGGCTCTACCACGTAAAAAAAACCTTTTTTAAGATATCTGCATGAATGATACCTCAAAACAAAGAGCGATAATCAAGCATGTTTTCGAAAAGGTTTGAACGAAAAAAACTAGGCTAGTTTTTTTTAAAAATGAGAGCTAAAAACAGTATTTATAAATTTTAGATCTTTTTCGTAAACTTCAAACGTTTTTAAAAAAATATCTTAAGATACATGTGCTTAAAACATGTCTTATTAGATTGCTTACACATGACTTTAATAGTATAAAATAAAATACATGTTTTTTATTGTTTAATTTGGCCATAAATAACAGTTAATTAGAAAATTTTGGGCATTTTCGCTAAAAATCATTAAAAACTATTTAAAAAAAATGGTTAGACTTCATCTAAGACAAGCATGGCTTAAATGGTTCTAAATTGTCTATACTAGCACCCCTTGAAAGCTTTGCACCCATCTCCACATCACCCGGTATACTTATAAAAGCGTATTTTTATTAAGCTAATGTGAAAAACAAGCCGACAGTCCATAAGAATGTAATTGGTTACTGCAGCTCATATAAACTTGCAATAGGTTAGCAAGTGCTTGGCAAGCGTATATAAGCGGATATGAATTTGGATTCGAACAAAAAAGAGGGTCATAGATGCGTTGTTACCTCTGATGACTAAGATGAAATACATCACAATCCTAAATTATACTGGCGCTCTATGCCCTTCAGAATAAGATCAATCGATATCGAAACACACACTGATGTCGTCACTTTTATGACAAACTTGCGAATCTGTCATTTTCGCTTGAAACTGTTTATTGGAGTAACCCGATCCCAATGTAATAATACACACTATGGCCAAGTTTCAAATCTGTATCTATTATAGGTTGTAATATATTATAACAGTAAATGCGCGAATCACAGTTAATAGAAATCAATCACCAGTGTAAATAAGTGTAGATAAGATATTCTACCATGGGTTAATTATTTATGTAGTCCTCAAAGTCAGTTGTAAACATGCGAATATTGGGTCTATTCGTGTTTTCGCCCAAGCATTTTTAATGTTCTGATGCATATTGTTAACCATGTTCAACTTACCTAAGTGTCATATTCGTGAATTGGTTATGGTATCATTTTCACTACAAAGAATTTGAAGGCCTATGGTCAACTAACCTGTATGTCACATTCGCATTATTGCTATGACATAACTTACGTTCTAAGAATTTATTTGACTACTGGGAACTAACAATTCTATCACTTTCGAATATTTGCTGTGGAAGCACAAAAATTCTGAGATATTGAATGGACTATGGTCAACTATTCTAAATATCATCTGCTCATAGATTCTCTGACAATATTTGCGTCTATACCTAAATAATTATGAATAAATTTTACTGATTTTTGTCATTTGTAACCACTAATAAAAAGTAAAACGTTTCTAGGCTCACACAAATGGTGCTAGTATCAAAAGCCAATTATCGTTAATTTTAAAAATGCAACTGTCAATTTCATTTTGCTACTCATATTTAAAATAACAGACACAAGGATTAAACTACCATACTACTCTCTGACTCTTAATGGTTTATATAGGTACTCTTTTCTTTTACTCTGAGGAGAGATATGACCTTTTTTGCAAACGAAGCTGCGTTGTTGTTGTCGTAAAAAGATTTTTCTCGTAATTTATTACTGATAATAGTGCTGCTGAATTTGTTATCAAAGAGATTATGAAAATGAAATAAATTTAAGTACTTTTTTCTCTCTCGAAATATATTTTTCTTATGATAATATCGTCTTAACCCTTCGACTGCCAGTATTCGTTAGAAAGTTTAGTATTTTTGTCTTTTATCCAAAAACAATTATTTTTGCATACCAAATAGTATTCGGATTATTTATTCTTCGTCATTGATATATCGTGACATTCTTTTTATTACATAATTGTTCATATTTTCAAGCACAATTACTTCTGCGCCATGAGAGAAGAAGAATGGCGCCCTCTAACAAACTCAGTTCTTCGATGAAGAGGTTTTAAAAGGACACATTTCGTTTTTCCCGGCCATGGAATCTCATTATTGTCTACAAAATTCTCAGTACAAATATCTTGATTCCGCACTTTACGAAAAAAAAATGTATTTACTGTACAGTGATGAAATGTCAACACCAAGGAAAATCAGTGGGATGTGAAAAGTACTAAAAAGTATTCAGATCTTATAAATTAAAGTTTCATGTCCCAAAAAAGTATTTTTGTAAAAATGTGTAGTTGGGCCAGAGTCATATAGGATCAAAGGTGGCAATCTGACTTTTAGTCAATTTGTTGTAAAATGAAAAAAAAAAACACTTTTTGCTGCGGGGAGGGGTATTTAATTGATTTTTGTACTGTAAACAATTTTTAGACGTAGCCTATGTGTTTTATATAACATTTTCATATAAAAGGTAGAAACCTAATGTAATTTTTAAATTTGAAGTGTCGTTTTGGCTGACTTTGATACCAACAAATTAAAATGACCGGATTTGATCCCAAGTTAAATACACATTTCCGGCTTTGATACCAAGCGGCGTAAATATTGCCATCTTTGTTTCCAATTCATATAACATTAGAATAGGGTTGTCGATTAAGCAAAATCATAACATTTTTTACTGTTTTTACAACGTTCATTAAGATCAATCAAGATTACGTAAGTAAGAATAGTCAATTTCTTTATCGGATGCAAAAACACTGATATTGAAGATGACTTTTTATTACTGTAAGTACCTATTAAAGTTTAGATAATATTTTGTCATCTAAACACGAAGGTCATCTATTTCATCCAAAAACAATAATCTTCTGCTTCGGGATTCAAAGTGCACTGAAGTGCCTCTTGGGAAGCAAACAAATCTTTATATATTTTTTAAATTGGTAAATTTTCCCAATTAACTCCAAAATTATTTGTGAGAAGTTTTTTGACATCTCTCAATTTATTTTTATTTACGGCTACAATTTTGGGTATGGTTTTTGCGTCAATCATTGAAATGATTTTCTGCCGTTGACGAACACTAAACGCTGTACCAATGTCGCTTTTGTAAAATAATTCGCCTCTAACAAGAACGTTGTCAGCTGTTTTAGAGCGGACCAAAATAAAATCTTTTGCATTCCTTGAACTTTACTTTCCACGATATCGTTTGAGCCAGAATGCTTCTGGTTGTTGATCTCCAGTCGCAAACAACACAATCAACACGAAATCTGACTATGGTTGACGTTTGGGATATTACATCTTTTATTTCATCGGGGTGCAATACGACCTCCATTTTTTTTTCTATGATACCGAATTGTCGGTCAGCGGGCATATAAGGATGCCCAGTTACTGGAAAAACCACTTCAATGGTATTAATATTAAGATTTTCCAATAACCATTTGCAACAGGCTCCAATCACTATGCTATTTTTATTTTGCCCACCGCAACCATCTTCGAACAAACGTATTTTGGTGATATTAGTCTTATCGGTTTCAGTAAGACGCTGGTACACGGCAGATGCAATTAAGTTAGAATCTTTATGGAATTCATCTTCAGTACAGCAGTACGCAAAAACTCGGTCTCTGATCATCGGTTGATTTGAACTACCCTCAATCATAGTTAAGTTGTAGAAATATAGTTGGCGACTATAGTAACATATTTGGTCGGGCAGTTTTGTCAGCGGTAAGTTTTTCTGACAGTCAAAGGATATTATCTTTATGCCAGGTGTTGATTCACGTAATTTCTCAAAAAAAGCGTCCACCCTTCGTTTGTGGACTGTTTTTTCTGTCATAAGTATATTTTTTCTTTGGGATCAGTGGAACTCTTTATTTTTTCCGCCAGTTCTAGACATTTTGAACAAACATCGGTCCTCGGTGAACCGAATCCGATGTTATAATTGTTGTTGAAAATGTGTCTGAAGTAAGAGTGCTTTACTTCGGGACTTGCTAGTTCCCATGATTTGTACATGTCGTACAGTTTATTTTTTTATATTTAATTCAGCAAGTAAATATTTTCTCTCAGCATACTTCCCTTTGCGACAGTAATGCATTTACATGCATTTGAGGCCTTCAATAAACTGTGAAGGGACAGTTTCTGTTCGGAAAATTTAACTCGTTTCCGATCCCCCCCCCCCGCGATTTTCAAAAAATATCACCTGTGTAGTAAAATTTTTCATAATGTAAGATATTCTATGCTTTGTTATACCAAAAATATTCGAAAAAAAACTTTTGACAAATAGGCACATATACAGCATATTTGACAGTAGTCTGCTTCATCGATTTTGTATTTTTTCTTTGTTGAACAGGCTTGATGTAACAATATTTCAACAACAGTGTATCCTGATCTCTTTTTGTTTTGTTGGTATAAAACTTTGTGTGTAGTAATAACAAATCTTGTAAAGCGTCCAAATGCATGCCTGTGATTGGTCAAGTGCACAGAATACCGCCTTCGTTTCACGTTAGGTGATAAATGCCGTCTTTGAAGCCAAAGACAGATTTGTTACTGAATTTGCAACGAATATAGCCATATTTGATCCAAAGACGTCTAAATATTCTGTATGGTTTTCAGTTCTGCATGTTGCCCCATCAAAAATGAAAAGTGACAAAAATGACAGATTGCCACCTTTGATCCTATATGACTCCTCATTTGGAATTATCACGAAACAATGGACCAAAAAAACTCTCAAAAAGAGCTTTAAAATTAGCGCAGGGATCATGATGATTTTGACAAACAAGCTGCAAAAAGTGATATTAATATTTTGGCATTCAATTTTGATCTAAAAGCTGCTCTACAGACTACAAAAGCAGCCGCTGGCTCATATTTTTATTAACGTAAGCTACAATTTAACATTGTATAACTTGGAAAAGCAAAATGTCGATTGCTAATCCTGGTATGAGACGGAAGACAAGCGAGGAAGCGTTGAAATTGCAACATCTGTGTATAAATACATTATTAATCAACCTGGTATAACACACGTGAGAATGATGTCGGACAATTGCGCTAGACAAAAAATAATTTCAACTTTGGTTTTTCTAGTTATGATAGTTATGAATCACCTAACAATAAAAATTATTGACCATGTGTTTTTTTAATCAGGACATAGCCATATGGAATGCGATTCTATTTATTCTAAAATAAAACAAAAATAAAAAAACACTCCTATTTATACACTGTATGGATGGGCTTAAATTATAAGGATGGCCAGAACTAACCCCCGCCCTTTCAATGTCGTAACATTAGGCATGACGATTTTTTACATTTCAACTCTTCGGCTCTTCAGATTACAGCAGAAACAAAAATAACACAAAAAAGTCAGCAAACTTTTCCTGAAGTTGCAAAGTTTCAAGAAATCGACATGAAAACCCAAAATCAATTTTTATATATAATGTGGCCGATTGCCTATTTCATAGCCGAAAACACAGATTTAGTAAAATTGTGTCAGAATCTCCTAATAACAAGGAACTATCACCAATATTATGAGCACCTGCCAGTATCTGAAACAGTGATGGATCGTTTACCAGAACGCGATAATGAAGAAGATGATGAAGAAGATTGGATCTTTAGGATTCAACTTTCTTCATCTTTTGATTAATATTATTTTTATTTTTGATAGTATTATTTTTTGTTCATATTTTAATAATATTATTTTTAATACGATAAAAAACGTTAATACAATAATGTATGATTTAAGCGTATGTTATTATTTTTTATAAATGACTGATTACTGTGCGACTAAGTTAATAATTATAAAAAAAGATCAAAGTTTATTTAATAGTTACTTAAAAGAAGAATAAACATATGCAATAGAAATAAAAATATCATACTCTGAACAGTTTTTCATTTCATGTCATTGACCATTCAATAAAATAATGCATAAAAAATACACTTTTAAAGAGATAGACGATTAGAGGATTAAAGTTGCCACTGTAATTCTTTGTAAATATTTTATCTAACTAAAAATGGCATACAGTTTCCTATTCCATTCGCAAGTTTAAAATGCAATAATTATTTTACACCCGCATATAATTATTGTATAATTATATGCGGGTGTAAATATAACTTACGTAAACTTACTTTGGGCCAAAATAATATTTTTTAATTATTATAAGAGGAATTAAAGTAGCGAATGTGATTTATTTGGATAATGCGCAAAAGTATTACGTTATTACATAGATCGTAATGTTATGATTGACATTTTATAACTAAAAACTTATTTAATTTAATACCAGTCAAAGGGAACTATTTCAAAAATTTTAAAAATTGTTTTTTTTTTGCTTTCTTATAAAATCTATGGTTGTGCACATTCGTAATTTTACCATAAAGGTGACAATGTTTGGTGGCAGAAATAGATAATATAGATAAGAGGAGAAGAATATACCTTCTCAGATGGCAGAAAAGCTGTCCTATCACCTAGTAAAAATTCAATTATAAATCAAATAAAGATATTACAACAAAAACATATTACACTTTTTAAGAGATAGCGCCTTTTCGAGAAATTTTGATCGAGTTAATAATACATATTAAGATTTATTCAATGTTTTAGCCACTTATTTTAATAAATTAATTTATAGAACAACAACTATAAAAGATATTTATTTATGTAATATAATTTTAAATATTTATTATCACCACGATATTTAATTATGGTGATACTCGTCATAACTTATGTTTGTTTTGCAGCAGCCGCATTTTTTTATTTGAACTGTTAGGACGGATCCTTGTTATTTTTAAAATTAACTTATTTTTTACAGTTAAATAATTAAATAAATAATCATTTGTAGTCTTATAAAAATAAAATTCTACGGAAAAATATCCTTTCCTCTCCTCTTCGAACTCATGTAGTTACTTTAAACGTATTATGCCCAGAGTCGTTAACCTTCACATATTTCATAGAATTTTGTCCGTGAATGGATAATTATAAGAAATGTAATTACACTGAGAGACAGGCAGACAAAAATCCTATAAATTTTTAGTCCCAAGAATATTTTATAGAATAAGAATACAAAGGTCATACAATTCACCTGATGGTTAGTAGTTAAGTTGTTATCCATAGGAATTAAGAGAGAATACCTCGTTACCAATAAAAACGGTCTCCGGTTCACTACACTCACTAGAAACCCAGCAGCATTAAGGTGCTAAATATAGCACCTTAATGCTGCTGGTGTAGCGAACATATTTATAAATTTAAAAGTTATATAAAATAAGATAAGACAGGAATCAATATTATTATAAGAAAAGTAAAATTTACGAACATTGTACATATTAAGGACCTACTTGTGTATGATCGGCTTTGTGAAACTTGGCTGCGTACAGTCGCTTTCTTAGATATATACATGTAAATATAAATTTCTTAGATACAATAAAGAATATGATAGAATATAATAATGTACTTGTGTTACTTCACTTTGAGTCCCAACTAGATTAGACTAGATAAATTGATTTATGAGGCGACTTGATAATTCGCTTCGGTATACATAGAAAGTTTTAATAAGACATATTTTTTTAAATTTCAGATTCTTTTTAGAGTGGTGGAATTTTATCTCCAAGTAACCACCTCTGAAGTATAATCCTTTTAATTAAATAAAAAAGAATCACCAAAATCGATTCAAAATTGACGAAGATATCACGTAACATACATACAAAAAGGAGATACAGGCGAATTGTTAACATCCACCTTATTTTAAAGTTGACTAAAAATATAAAGAGCACGTCTGAAACCCACAAATTTGACCTACATCAGCACCGTCTAACTCTTTTGCTTATTTGAAGCCGCTCGAAAACTAAGCAGGCTTTTACTTAACTATTATTGTCTCATGTTAAAGTCATTTTATCTTAGACTATATTTTAGTTACTTATTTTCGCCGTACAATTAGGTTTATGTAACAAATGAAAAAGTAAGTGTTTGTTTAAGTTGTTTCGTTAGGTTATGCCTTTTAAAATTTTTGTCGCTCCGCGAATTAGGTATAAATGTAGGTACATTCTGCATAGTTTACTCTTTAATTTTACTGAAATAGGGTTTGCACATCAGTGAAAATAATAATATTTTATTTTTATTTTTTTGGGGTATGTTATACAGCGTTACTACGGTTCTTAAATATTGTGAATGGACTCGTTATAAGCCCCCATTTAACCTCCTTTTGGCTTTATGGGTAGTTTTGTAACAGCCAGTATAGTTAAGTAGTTTTTGTGCGACATCGCGTAACTTTTAAGAATAAAAATTTTATGTTTAATGAAAATTATCTGAGCAATTTTTTTATTAGAAATGGGGCGCGTCATAAATAAGTTAGGGGACCACTGCATTAGATGGAGTGACGACCTGGTAAGCGATGCAGGAATTCTATGGATGTAGGTGGCTTAAGACCATACAGCAGTGGGCTTGTGATGGGTTGTAATGATGATGAATGTTGGCAATTGTCAGATAAATACAAAAAATATTTTAAAAAGTAAAACCTTTAAATATCCTTATATATTTCATCTTACAGTGATGTACTTTAATATCATAAAACTTTAGTCTCATATGTTTTAACGACTAAGATTACCATTGAATTTAACTACTTTTACGGATTATATCGCGTTTAATTAACTTATTTTATTAATTCCCGACGTTTCGGGTGGCACCCATGGTCACGGGGGACTGAGGTGATTGACGTCCCAATGTCAAAGTTAATACGGAGTACCTTCAGCTTTTTTATTATTAATTTTGGTCCGATCTACGCAGAATGAACTAACTGTGTCTTGAAGTCTTGCAGTGGTATGCTTGGGTTTAGTTTTAATTTTATTAATTACAGGATCCCAAGCAGGTGGTAGTACCAGCCTCCTCTCTATTGAAATTAGGATGTTTTTAATTTCAATAGCCTCACGTATCATCCTTGGCAGGAATCGATGTTCTTTCGCGAGAATCTGTGGTTTATCAAATCTAATGTAATGGCGGGGCCGTCTAGGATATGATCACAAACTGCAGACTTCCCGGAACGTTGGTGCTTCACGTCAGCTATGTGTTCTTTTACGCGGGTTTTAATAGATCTTTTGTTTGCCCTATATATGAGAGACCACATTCACAATCAAGCTTGTACACTCCTGCATCTTGTAGAGGATATTGCACTTGACGGATGGTAAGAACTGACTAATCTTCTTCGGCGGCTTGAAGAATGTTCTTATAGAAGCTCGCTTCAAGATGTAGCCAATCTTTTCTGTGACACCTCTGACATATGGTAGTACAGCAGGCACACGCTCGACTGTGGCCGGCTTCACTCGGTCACTGTGACGTAGGCGCGGGACCCGAAGCTTGTTGTCGCAGAACCTGCTTGACGTGCTGAAGCTCAGCGGCCAGGTGTTTGCTGTCACAGATCCTCGTGCTCTCTGTAACAAAGATTTGCCCACGGTAGCCAACTGTGAAGGATGATGGTGGGATTCACCATTTAAATATCTGTTTGTATGGGTCTTTTTCTATACACGGTGTGACCTATGGTGTTGTTAGGATTTCGAATGACTAATACATCTAGGAAAGCTAAAGAATTATTTGCCTCTAACTCCATAGTAAATTGAATTTTAGAGTTTATGGAATTAAGATGTTCTAAAATGCAGTTACTTTGTCTGATGGTAAAATTGTGAAAGTATCGTCTACATACCGCTTGTAGAACCTTGGAGTTACTGGTGCAGTAAGCAGGGCTTTCTCCTCAAAGTCCTCCATGAAAATATCGGCGACAATGGGAGATACCGGTGAGCCCATTGCAACACCATCTACTTGCTTGTAAAACTCTTCCTTCCACAATAGATAGCCAGATGTAAGGCAATGTCTAAGCAGTACTGCATATTCTGCTGGCATGTTGTTTTCCTCTAGTTTCCTAGTTACAATTGAGATGCAGTCTTCAACAGGTAGGCATGTAAATAGAGACTGAACATCAAAACTGACCATAGTTTCATTGTCAGTAAGACATAGGTCTTTTATCTCACTAACAAAATGGTATGAATCCTTAGTGTGTGCTCTTGTGTGTCCTCTGAGTGGTGATAGTGTTTTTGCTAAGAGTTGAGCCAATCTGTAAGTTGGCGAATCGATCTGACTCACTATTGGACGTAATGGAGCGTTCGGTTTGTGTATTTTTGGTAACCCATACAACTTCGGTGGTTTGGCATCGCAGGTATTATCGAATTGACGTCTAGATTCAATTTCTCGGAGTATTTCTTAATTAGATCGCTAGTTGTTTTAAGCGTATTAGTTGTAGGGTCTGTTTTGACCTTTACGTACGTACTTTCATCCGATAAAAGTTGTTGTATTTTAGAATTGTAATCCGACGTATCCATTATAACCGTACCATTACCTTTATCTGCGCGGAGAATCGTTAAATCTGGTCTGTTGCGTAAGTTTTCAATGCATCAATTTCATCCTTCGGAAGATTTAATTTCGGCACTGAGCTTTGACGTAACAAAGACGAGATGTCTTGACGTATGGCCTCTAAATCTTCCTTACCAATATTATTTTATACAGACAATCCTCAACACTACAGATAATGTTTTCATACGGGATTTTTCGCGGTGTTATTGCGAAATTCATACCTTTGGCCAAAACTTTTATTGTCGCGTCGTCCAGAGATTGTTTTGACAGGTTATAGACCGCGCGTTGTTTATTACTCGCGTCTGTTGTCAATGGTTGTGTTCCGTTCTTACATTGACGTTGGTGTTGGACATTTGATTTAGTTGTTAGTTTTTGGTATTTATCTATATGTTTATTTTTGCATTCATTGTATTTAGTTGATTCCCGTTTATCTAAAGTTTCCATGCAATTCTTATAATCAAATGTCGATAAAATTGTCTTTAGATCACTGGACGATTTGTCTATGGTTTTGTTTATGAAACATAGATCGGTACGTTTTTGCTGAATCACCGTTATTAACAACTTTTTGCTTGCCTGATTTAAGATCTTAGCGCTTCCTCGAATGTCTTTTTTAGTAGATATCTTGACACACGTAGGAATGAGATTATGGTCTCTGCATCTCTTCAAGAAATTTAATGATGTTACGTATCTTGCGCGCTTGGTCTTGAGATCTTCTAGTCGGCGTATTTTATTTGCTATTTCCAGTCCGTACTGGTTTACATAATGATTTCTTATATTTACGCGAACACTACACATTGAATTAAACTACTTTTACGGATTATATCGCGTTTAATTAACTTATTTTATTAATTCCGACGTTTCGGTGGCACCCATGGTCACGGGGACTGAGGTGATTGACGTCCCAATGTCAAAGTTAATACGGAGTACCTTCAGCTTTTTTAATTATTAATTTTGGTCCGATCTACGCAGAATGAACTAACTGTGTCTTGAAGTCTTGCAGTGGTATGCTTGGGTTTAGTTTTAATTTCATTAATTACAGAATAAGCAGGTGGTAGTAACCTGCCTCCTTCTCTATTGAAATTAGGACGTTTTTAATTTCAATATCACGTATAATCCTTGGAAGGAATCGATATTCTTTTGCAAAGATTTGTGGTCTATCAAATCTGATGTAATGGCGGGGGCCGTCTAGGATATGATCACAAACTGCAGACTTCCCGGAGCGTTGGTGCTTCACGTCAGCTATGTGTTCTTTTACGCGGATTTTAATAGATCTTTTTGTTTGTCCTATATATGAGAGACCACATTCACAATCAAGCTTGTACACTCCTGCATCTTGTAGAGGGATATTGCACTTGACGGATGGTAAGAACTGACTAATCTTCTTCGGCGGCTTGAAGAATGTTCTTATAGAAGCTCGCTTCAAGATGTAGCCAATCTTGTCTGTGACACCTCTGACATATGGTAGTACAGCAGGCACTATATATTCATAAATGGTTCTCTTATTACTAGTTTATTCTACAAGCATACGAATATTATGCAGCATATAATTTAAGCAAACAACAAGAGCTTAAAAAACCATATTGAACATGAATCACAAAATACCCGTGTAAAATATTTATGCTGTTATTTTACACGGGTAATTTTCATGACTTGGTTTGGTTGATTTTTTTACTGGTAATGAGGTAATGTTAGATTTTAGTCTTCAGGTGCGATAACGCACTTGGTTTTGATTCTTAGACAAGGATAGATGTTTGTGTCTATCGAACACCCCACTATTTTATCTGACTTTGACTGCTGGTTTTCCACCATTACTCGTGTTAAAATTACGCTTTCTAAAAATGCTGCACCTAGCAAGCGTTATTTGAAATATTTTGCTCTCAATCATCTCGCTGGACTGGGCATTGTGAGCGTGAGCTAATCCCATGCACGGGTGATGCGAGCAGCATCTTATCACCAGTCTGTGTCTGTGTCCAAGTAAGTTGGAATTTGGAGAAAAAGGTGTCCCTTACACCACTAAAACTACATTACTTAGAAAGGTTTCTTTTAAGCATGGAAGTAAGTTTTTCCGTGTGGTAACGAAGACGTGTAAGCGACTATAGAAAATTCCAGAAAAATGTTATAGTTTCTGATAGATTGCGGTATACCTACCTGAAAGCTTGGCAATAAAATATGACAGGAAATTTTTTAAATAACTGATAAATTGCCAACCATCGAGTTAATGATAGATTATGTTGAAAGTTAAGTCGTACTATACCTACATGGTGGAACTTGGCGACCGTAAATTAGTCCAAAATTTTACCGGACCACTCTCCGTGTCAAATACACTAAAGTATGCAAAGAGATGCAATATCTTTTTTGCAAGGCCAGTGGATCAAGCCAATCAGAAGAAACTCGGCCATTGACGATTCAAACCGCCTTTTTTGATGCGGTCAAATGTTCGTCAAATGCGGTCAAATGGAAGGAGCTGTTATTGAAGTGCGCTGACCTAGAGTTGAGAACGAAATACGATGTGAGGCAAAACTGGCTCCCTGTAAAGTTACAAGCGACGGCGGGTAATCAATATGTTAATGACTTAAGTATCTCATCATCAAATATGAAAATGGTTAAATTAATATTGACTATTCAAAAAAATATGCTTAAAGATTATAAGTTAGTTACAGCTTTTAGGCGTCCCACAGCTGGGTACACAGATCTGCTCTAATTTATAAGAGGGTTTTGAGGAGATTTATTTCTAAATGATGAATTGCAATAATATTACTAGGTGGTAGAAATTATTTTCTGCCTAGGAGTACGTCTGAGTAGGTATCACCTGCGTACTTATTTCTTCCGCCAAGAACAGCAGTGACTGCATACTATATTCTGATCTAAAGGGTAAAGGGTACTATATTCTGGTCTAAAAGGCCGGCTGAATCCATGGCTGTAAGGCATTCTATTTTAATTCACAGGTGACAACGCATTGTTTAAAGTTGGTTGCCGTTGTCCTTGGGCTGTAGTACCTTTTACAATGGTGTACCACTGTAGAACAGGTGCCTGGATATTTGTATTCAATTTGTGGTAATAATAATTGCACAGTAGAAG
The DNA here is from genome assembly GCA_029286625.1 of Parnassius orleans. Classification (NCBI taxonomy): domain Eukaryota; kingdom Metazoa; phylum Arthropoda; class Insecta; order Lepidoptera; family Papilionidae; genus Parnassius; species Parnassius orleans. The sequence goes on along the minus strand of JAGSMP010000111.1, from coordinate 3,080,856 downwards.
AACTTAAATCTCGGAGGCGCTATTCATCATTTAAGTTGGGAGTACCATTGAAGGTTGCCGACAGTATTATGTCACCTAATAATTGGGCTGAAGACATCTGCGTAAGACCGTGGCGAGAGAACTTTCGTGACAAAGAAAAAAGAGCGTAACCTAGTTTGTAAAATAGAACGACAGAAATATTATACCAAAATGTCAGAGGATTACGAACAAAATAATGCAATTCTTCTCGCTCGTTGAGTCATCTGTATATGATTTACTTGCGTCCAAAACTCAAAGTCTGTTCAATGAGCTCATAGAATGTGAATCTTCTAAATCATTGCAACCCTCCACAACAATTGATTTGACTGGTGATGATTATGTCACATCAAGAACAGCAGCAAGGATTACCTGCAGTAGAAGAAAATTAAAGAAATACATAAAAATTAATAAATATATTAGGAAAGTACAAAAGTTAATTAAAACTAAAATTAATGTCAAAAATTATATAAATGAATGAAATAAAAGCAAGAATTAATTAATAAACTTAAATTATATTCAATTGAGGTGGAAAATATGAATAACTGTTATGAGACTGATATAGAGTGTCTAAATTTAACAATTTTATCACTTAAAAACTCCCTACAAAGTATATCAAATAAATATGAATCGGCTCAGGATGAGATAAAAGAACACATATTGGCCATGAATGATCTGGTAAAGTCATGTAAGTATAATGAGGAGCGCTTTGACTCCTTAATTAAACATCAGAGTGAGCATCAGCGCTCCATCATACCAGGTTCATCGGGGACAATATGTGTAAAAAATAATGATAACAGTAAGGACTCATTATTTTCACCTACACTCTATGACAGTACTATAACAAAGAATATTAACTTAAAAGTAATTTAAATATTAATAAAAATAAAGTTATTATGTATTGTGATGACATAGGCAAAATTTGGGCACAATGTTAAATAACTGTTTAAAAGGACATCAGGTTAGTAATTGTTGTATGCCTGGAGCATCCTTTAGTCATATAATGAATAAAGTTTTAACTAGTAAGTTTTGCCCTAATAGCACATTAATAATTCTTGTTGGGAGAAGAGGCAATGTAAACAAAACTCAATTATTAAAATATATTGATCATCTAAATACTTTAAATGTACATAAAATTATCTTGTTTACATTGCCTTACATACAGGGTTGGCCACAGGAAAATAAAATAAGATACAATTTAAATTTATTAATGAATAACTTTCATTTAATAACAATATAAACTTGACAGCTAATTGTTATAATTATAATAATATAATTAATTTAATAGACATAAATAATTTAATTAAGAAATTTTGACTAGAGATAGGTATTACCTATCCAAATATAATTTAAGACAGATAGCAAATGTGCTATCTTATTGTTTATATATTAACTCAGCCAAGGACTTGGCTACACCGACATCTGCTTCTTTTGAGCAGTGTAATGACTTAATATGTAATTTGGAATCAGTTCCAAGTAATTTAAATTAGAAAATGAGACAATAGAGGTAATCTCTAGCAGTTATAATAATTTAAATAATTTAGAATGTAGCTTACAAAACCTTCATTGTATGACTCCACAGTGAAAATAAAATTGTTTACACCTGGTGCATCAGAATATACAAGGCATGATAGGCAAAGAGCTAGAAATTGAATTGTTCTTAAATAGCAACAATATTCATATTTTATGTATTACTGAACATTGGTTAAAAGCTTATAACATAATGTTTAATTTCAGTAATCACCAGGTGGTCAGTTCGTTCAATAGAGAAACGGTTTTAAGAGGTGGCTCGTTAATATTAGCTAGTAAATTATTATCATGTAAGGAACGTAAAGATATTGTGAGCCTCTGTTGAGCGAACTGTAGAAATGGCATGTGTTGAGTTTGAGCACCTCATTGTTGTGTGCGTCTACAGACCCCATGTTCTATATACAATACTTTTGAAAAAAATACGGAGGAAGTTTTAGTTAAGCTGAATAAACAGAATAAATCTGTTGTAATATTTGGAGACTAATATCAATCTTCTAGAAGCTTCCTCCACCAGTATTAAATTTAGATCATTGTTTAAATCATACGGTCTTTTTAATTTATTTTAGAGCCAACGGTTATTAATGAATGTAGTGCAATATGTATAGATAACATTTTACAAATGTTAAGCCGTTCCATAAATGTATAATTCAAAATTGAGTTCTGATCACTGTGGACAATTGTTTCATTACCTTATGTTCAAAAAAGCAAGTAGATGAGAAAATTGTGTTTGTTCCAGTAAATGCACGTCGCTTGGAAAAGTTTAGAAGTAACATAGTGAAGAAACTTCCATCACTTTCATAACAAAATGATCCTAATTTTTGTATGGAACAGTGTTTAAACTTACTTGCAATGAATTTGATAACATTTTACTTCTAAAACGTTCTCCTTGAACAGTCGGAAGGCTTTCAATGAATGGGCGACAGTAGGAGTCCATAAGAGCGAACAAAGGTTATATGAACTTTACCATGAAAGGTCATATAACCTAGCGTCAATTTAGGAATATGTTAAAAATATTCAAAATATTTAAAGGTGTGTTCCAAAGCCAAGTCTTTGCATTTGAGCAACAAAATTAAGACGGCTTCTAATAAAATTAAAATGACGTGGAGTATAATTAATAGTGAAACTGGTAAGGTCAACTCTCGCAATTCAAACTACCGGTTGAGTTTTAACAACAAATTAACGGAATCAGATCAGGATGTTGCAATGGTTTTTGAGAAGTATTTTACGGATATTCCGATCTTAACCACTATGTCACTGAATTCTTCTCCTGCCGTCGCCGAATCATTGCTTAAACAAAATGTAAATGCGTGTACAAAGAATTTTACATTTCATAAAATATCATCAAAAGATATTGTAAAATATTTTAAAACTATTGATGTTAAGAAAACTGCGGATCTGTGGGGCATTTCCGTTAAAGTTATTGCGTCTATAATCGATATAATCGCGCCTCAACTAGCTATTATTTTTAATACTAGTATCGAATATGGTGTGTTTCCTGATTTGATGAAGCATAGTAAAGTAATACCTTTATTTAAATCTGGTAGTACATTAGACCCCGCCAATTTTAGACCCATTTCTGTACTGCCAACACTAAGTAAAATTTTTGAAAAAATTATTCTTGATCAAATGTTAATTTTTTTTAATGTTAATAATTTACTTCATAAAAATCAATTCAGTTTCACAAGGGGTCGCTCGACAACTGATGCTGGTGTTGAGCTGATTAAATATATTTTCAATGCATGGGAGAATTCACAGGATGCTTTGGGTATATTCTGTGACCTATCCAAAGCCTTCGATTGTGTTCACCATGAAACATTAATTAGGAAACTACAACACTAAGGTGTAAGAAGTAATGCTCTTAAATTAATTGTTTCATATTTAAGTAACAGAACTCAAAAAGTTGTCATTAATAGTATGAGCTCTTCCGGGTCGATAGTACAAATGGGCGTGCCTCAAGGCACAGACAGAGGTTTTTTTTCGAACCAGTGGTAATTAGACAAAAGAGTGACTTTCAATAAGTATTATTTATAATCTATATTGAATAAAAAAGTTTCTGTTTCTGTTTCTGTTTCTGTTTCTGTTTGCGATAACGGAAACCGGTCTCAACGCCTCATTTCAAGGTGCAGAAATCGTTCCCCCCGGCTACCAAATACTACGCTGCGATGGAGCGTACGGCCGTAAGCAGGGAGGAACGTGTTTAGTGGCAGCACCGTGGTTTGAGCTGCGTAACGTGCCTACACCGGATAATGTTAACGTGGATTATCATGCGTTTGAATTAACCTGTGCTGCAATACACTTAAGAAACAGATTCTTATTTACATGTTGTGCAGTGTACATTCCGCGCTAGACTAATTTTGAATAATATATGATTATGTTTAGAGTCATAGAGGATATATGTGTAAAGTACAAAAATAATGTTTTGGTTTTAGGAGATTTTAATCTATATTCAGCCAATCAAGATGTTTGTAATTATTTTGAGTATTTTATGTCCTTCTGTGAATTCATCCAGGGCAGTAGTGTGGAGAATTTCATGTGCAGGCCGTTAGACTTACGGCAGTAGTATAACAGGTGTGATATCAGTGCGTGAGACTGGGGGTTTACAACCGGTAGATGATTGTCATCCACTATTGATGGTCTGCCTGTCAGCGACTGAGTTTGAAGAACACGCTACGACGGTCAACAAATGCTCAGGTGACCAGAAACAATGGAATTTTTCTAAGGCAGACTTCAGTTTGTTATACAGTAGTATTTCTATGATTGATTGGAGTGAACTATACACAATTTTTGATTTAGAGGTGGCTCTAGACTATTTCTATCGTACTATAAATAATGTAATAGATAACTGTGTTCCTGTTAAAAAGCATAGGTTACCAAACAGTAGGTATAGTTACCCACAATGGTATTCGATGGAGATCATTCGCGAAATACAACTTAAATACAAGTTACATAAAAAATATATGACCAGTAAGTCGAACGATGACTATCATGCTTTTTCGCCATGTGGAGCGCGAGTAAAAAAATCAATTAATGAAGCTCACAGTACTTATCAGGAGCGAGTGCAGAATAGTCTTGTGAAAGATCCAAAGGGGTTTTGGACTTTCGTGAAAAATAAACGAGGTGGTATTAATAAAAATAAATTAATTACGGATGGGCGTTTCTTATCAGGGAGCGAATGTGCAAATAAATTAGCGGCATATTTTCACTCGGTGTATAACTCGGAACCTGCCGTGTTGGACGTGGCGGCAGCGGCAAGCGCGGCTTGCGCGCTGGGTGGCGGCTACGCGCATCGTGTGCACCACAACGATCTGAGTCTTGCCGATGTGCGCCTTGCGCTGGCCAAGCTCAAGCCCAAACGCTCCACAGGTCCAGACGGTATACCTCCGTTTATTGTTAGAGATTGTCGTGAGGCATTCGAGGCCCCGTTTCTCCTATTTAATATCTGTGTCAACAGTGAAATTTTTCCTAATAGATGGAAGTTAACCAGGGTGGTGCCGGTACCCAAAGGCAGTGGTGGTACAAAAGTTTCGGACTATAGACCAGTGGCAGTTCTGTGTACACTGGCAAAGGTTTTTGAGTCAGCATTACACCACTCACTATATACGCAAGTAAGCGCTCAACTTTCGGACGCGCAACATGGATTTCACCCGGCGCGTAGCACCGGCAGTAATCTGCTTCATCTGATGTCGGAGGTGGTACCAGCAGTGGATTCGGGGGCACAAGTGGACGTCGCATACCTTGACTTCCGTAAGGCGTTTGACACGGTCGACAAGGATATCTTACTCATTAAACTGGCGCAGGTGGGCTGTACGCCAAAAACATTGTCATTTTTCACTAGTTACATGAGAAATAGGAGCCAATTTGTAGACTGGGCTGGTCAACTGTTAAAACCATACCTTACCAGGTCAGGAGTGAGTCAAGGTAGCAATTTGGGCCCCCTGAAATTTGTCCTAATGATTAACGACTTACCCGATGTTGTATGGCAATCAACATGTCTTCTATTTCCGGATGACCTAAAATTGGTATCAATAGTTAGGGACTCAGCTGACTGTGACAAACTACAGGCGGACATTGACAGAGTAGTACAATGGAGTCATAGGAATAAGTTATTTTTTAACATTTCCAAATGCTCAGTCATGTCGTTCACGCATTCACACCAACCTCACACATATAAAAATAATATAGACGGAGTAGCCTTGCAGCGGGTAACAGAGGTAAAAGACCTTGGAGTTCACTTTACTTCGAAACTCAATTTAGGGAACACATTTTTAAGATTTGAAAGAAAGCGTATTGAAATTTATGATTTATGTTGCGTCAGTCGCGGGAATTTACAAATCTCGGTGCGGTCTGTGCCTTGTATGAAGCACTAGTGAAAAGTCACCTAGAGTGTAATGGCTTTGTATGGAGCCCGCATGAAGCTAGGTACAAATTGATGATGGAACGGATACAAAATAAGTTCATTCGATTTCTTTATTTAAAATTATATAGAGTGTATCCGTTCTACCCATTAATGTACCCAACATTATTTGTGCTGGGCATGGTGGGGTAAACAAACTGGAGGTTAGGAGGGAGTTGAGTTTGGCAACGTATATGTTTAAATTGCTGCGTAGAAAAATATATAATGAGGCAATGTTGCGAATGGTAATGCTGTGTGTGCCGGACAGGTACGTGTGGCGCCGGAAGCGGCCCCCCCTGTTCGCGGTACCGCGCACACGCACCAGTATTCTAAAGGAGGTCCCACTGACCCGAGTGCTGTACACTCTAAATAAACTAGCTCAGGATGTAGATTTATTCTGCTATTCCTTGGGTGAATTCACAAAAGTGACATTATATGTATTATGTTATAATAGTAGATAAGTTGTGTTCTGTCCTTATTAAATTAGATAGTTTTATGTGCCCACACTGCCGTATTAGGTACGCCTGTAAAGACAGAGGTAGAAATAAATTAAAAAAAATATACACATATCCTGAAATATCGCACAGTTATAAAAAATTACATTTATTTATATACAACCCTTAAAATACATTTAAAGCTTAGTTGGAATAATTGGAGTGGTTTCACGCCGCTAGATGGAGTGACTTAGTATGAGATGCACGAAGGTGAATAGGACCGTATTTTGTGGCATTCCTTGGGGGAGCCACATGTTCATCAGTGGACTTATGAAGGGCTGTAATGATGATGACTATGATGATGATGATGATGGAGTGGTTAACAGGAATATTAATAGTGATATCACCAATACTTAGCTCAAAGACACCAGATCTACTGAATGTAGATAATTTAAACAAACTATATAAATATTAAAGCTTCACGTAGAAAGCAAATGCATATTTTTTACTTAGTAACAAAAGTATGGTACTAACAAAAGTATGGTACTAACAAAATATTAAAGACGTTAAAATTATTTAGCTAAGATCCGCGTAAAATATAAAAATGATGTGTGTTACCTAATTTGAGGACCGCCCTTCCTTAATTGTGTGCTCTATTCCCGTCACCACTAATCCCGACAAAAACTACACTAGGAAAGGTACTCTACCATAGATACATTGATATGTGTTTTGCCTCTAAACGAGGCATCATCAAGAGAAATAGACTCGGCTACAGCTGAACAATGAAACTTTTTATCGACGGTGGTATTTTTCCTAGTGTAGTAGTATTGGGATTAGTGGTATAGCGCACGCAATTGAGGGAGGGCGGACGGTGATCTTTAAAAGTATGAGTGTGAGATAATTCTTTACTTCAGAATGTTAAATGTAAAATATTTTTTCTTTCTAGCTTTGTGACGTCGGCTTTTCCTTTTATTAAAAAATATTTTTTACCCTTTTGAGTGGACTAAGAAATATCACAAATTTCATGACGTCTAAATATTTACATTAAAAAGCTTTATTGAAGCATCTTTAGAAGTAGATTATTTTCTCTTAATTAATTTACGAACATTTCTGAAGTGTAACCATTTAAATTAATTTACGAACATTTATGAAAGTTACAATACATACAAAAATCATCTTCTCTTCAATCATCTAACCTTAAATAAGTTACAATACAAAAGAATCATCAAAATCGGTTCACAATTGACGAAGTCACATATTGCGTTCCATACCCATAAAAACATGCAGTCAAATTATAAAGCTTACGTTCTTATTTATTTGCGGACAAGTCAGTCTCAAAGTAAGCAACTTTAGTGTATGGTCCATTTTTTTAAATATTAAAAACCTACAAAGGAAAATAATTTTTGTTCTTAGAATATTTTTGAGCCTATTCATAAAATCCTTTTTAGGTGATATAACTACTGAATGGAGCGACCTATACGTATTTATTCATTGTTTCAAAAATTTACACTACAGTTTTTAATGGCTGCAGCACGAATAAGTCGGCTTGATTGAAAAAATTCCACAGAATAGCCATGTGAAATAGCATCACAATTACTACGTGGTAGTTAGTACTAGGTGGTAGGGCACCTTCTTCTGTCAATTATTTTTGGTAGGTAGAAACCTCTTACCTATCTCCACCGTCAAATTGCTGTGTTCTGGTCTGAAGAGTATAGAGATCCACTTACAGTGTTTGAAGTATTCCTTCTCAGTTATCATAGGTGACAACGCTTCTATAGCCCTCTTTGTTTGAAGTTACTTGTATGTTTCAATGGACTAGAGTAACCACTTCCCATGTGATAGATTGTAAGTTCGTTTGTCAGTTTTGATTTTTTTAATTCTGCTATGCTCTTGTACAGTCTCGTACAGTCAGTGACAAAACCAGAGGCCCCTTTTACTTGTAATAAAGCGTAATAAAGCCGTCTGAAGACTAATTTAATGGGTGACGACGCATCTGTCTTAATGATTTCATTATTATGAAGATGATAGATGTAGGTGCATATGGAAAATTGTCACTAAGCGACGTAAGACTGATACATTAACACCGTTTGCATGGTCAGCACGATTTTTAGTCGCAGGGCGCACCATGAGACTATTGTTCATTTCAACGGAACGGAGTCCCACGTGGGTAGGCTTCAGGCCGCATAATAGAGAGAGTCTCCTTTCGCCTCCTACCATCCACATAAGTAGTAGTAATGTCCTCCAGAACGAATTTCGGTCACGGCGACCAGTCTGAATGGAGACAAGCCATCTGCTCAGAACAGGATTATAGTGATAATGATTGAAAACTAGTTTTTACGGATTTTATCGCATATATTAACTTATTTTATATTCCCGACGTTTTGAGCACTTTACAGCACCCATGATCACGGGGGGACTGAGGTGTTTGACGTCCCAATGTCATAGTTAACCACGGATACCTCCAGATTAAAATTATTAATTTTTGTTCCGATCTACGCAGTATAAACTTACAGTATCTTGAAGTCTGGCAGTTGTATAGTTGGGATGGGATTTAATTTTATTAATTATAGAATCCCAAGCAGATGGTATCACCCAGCCATCTTCTCTATTGAAATTAGGATGCTTTTTAATTTCAATAGCCTCGCGAATCATCCTTGAAAGGAATCGGTGTTCTTTAGCGAGGATTTGTGGTCTATCAAATCTAATGTAGTGACGGGGGCGATCCTGTACGTGTTCACAGACTGCAGACTTCCCAAAAGACTCTCAAAGTCTTCTGTTATGAATAAAGGACTCTCACATAATAATAGGGGATACGGGATGGTACAATACATGCAAACATGGACCTTTACCATCAAGTGGACAATGTGCTACTTTTGTCATCACCCTTACTTCTGTAAAAAAAAATTGTAGTACACCTCAAAAGCTTGTGGTGTGCTGCCGATAAACCCTAGGATAAACCGAGAAAGAAAATACTTTGTGATAACGTTTTCAAAAAAAAAGAATATTGTTTCATCATCATCGTTACAAGCTCTCAAAGTCCTCTGTTTAATAAAGGACTTTTACATAATAATAGAGGAGGATCTCAACCAGACAGATTATCTGGACAGGTTTGCAACTAATTCAGAATTACTGTGCTATTTAAAAATTATAGCTCGAAGGTCATCCAGTCTAGCGATGAAGTTTACGCGACAATAGGTACACTAATGCAATGATAATTGGAAAATGCTGCTACCCGTCTATTCACCTCTTACGACACCCATATAATATTCTTTACACGTTGTTATGCACTAAAGTTGTTATTTTTTGTGACTGATAATAAATAAGCCATTAAATATTTCTTAGCAAGTTCTTGCTTTTAGCTTTTTATCGTCTTAAGTATATTCTACATAATATTTTATGAACTAATAAACTCGACCCCAAATAGCGTTAACAGCTGCGTAATGATACAACTTTAGTGAAATAGAGCAGTAAGTCATAAAAAAAACTGTGTGTTACTCTAAAACAGCAATCTAGGCTTAACATTCTTATAAACATTACGAACTTAATGGTAAAATATGAAAATATAATTTACTTAAGTTTTTATTAACAAAATTGGAGTGACAAAGGAATTTACAGCCCACCTGATGGTAAGTGCCTACAGCATCCCATAGACATGCAAGCAACTTCAAACAAAGAAGTCTACAGATGCATTGATACCCCTGAGGGTTAAGATGGAATACCTCACAGCCATTAAATATACTTGCTCACCTTTCAGACCAGACCAGACGATACAGCAGTGCAAGCACTGCAATTTCGTGGCAGAAAAGAATTAGATAAAAGGGTGATGTCTGCCCAATCGGATTTCTAGAGACATATTCAGAAGTCCTACTAACTTGAAAGTATTATTAAATCGTAGTATATTATTATATAACAAAATAAATAGTGTAATACAAAGAGTATTTATTTATTTATTCATTCCTTTGATTTTGTTTTTATTATTTTTTTATTAAATTTAAGTGACAAACGAACTGAAAGTTTACCTGATGGCAAGTACTGCAGGTCATGGATGTCTCCAACCAACTTTAAACATGAAGGCTTCAGACTTGTTGTCACCACTGAGGACAAAGATGGAATGCCTTTAGTCTGCAATTGTCTCTTTATATCATTCAGAAAAATAGGTAAGAGGGTGGCAGTGGTAGAGAAACCCATGCACATACGGATTCCTAGGCAGAAAAGGAATCTTAAAATCTATTAGATATTAATACTTTTAAACTTAAAATAGTACAGAACTTGGTGGACTTAATGCATAAAGCTATACTAACAGTAGACGGCCACTAGATGTAGTGACGACCTGGTAAGAGACATAGGAATTCTACGGATGGTGGCGACTCAGTACCGTGGTTTTTGTCATTCCTTGGCATATGTTCAGTAGTAGATTTGTGAAGGTTTTTAATAATTATAATGACGATGATAATAACAGTTGTCGAGTAAATCAGAAATAAACATAATATTTGTATAAGATACTTTGCAACGTTTAAATACATTGCGGTGGAGTTGCTAACAATAAAATTTTATTGCTTAAAGAACATTTAGCCAGTTTAAAAGTGCAATCAGATTATTTTACGACATTTTCAGTATTAAGTTAAATTTAGAGTTTCAAGCCTCGGGGTCTTCGGGAAAGTTATTTTAAAATAAATTTACAAAATTTTTACCAAATAGACATACAAATAAACAGACAGACACAAAAGCGAATTTATGTTACATCATTATCCAGCAGTGAACTATAAAACAAGTTGAAAAACAAGTCTCTAGCGCGTCGGAAAGTAAGTTTAAATTAATTACAAAATTTTATCAAGCATAAATACAAGAAAGCGAGTTAGTAAGTTTGTAAAATGGGCGCGACCCAGGAAGTCCATACTGAGAACTTCCTAGTAGGAAGTGACAAAATAGAAAACGTGGAATATAATATCAGAATTAAGGAACACCATTAAATTTTTACACTTTAAAAAAATTCTCTTGTCATATTCAGAACCTTAATTTGCCATTGATTCACATAAACTACAAATTGGTTAATAAAAACAGATCGACGTCGATATCATTATTTGTTCTCGCGATGTGTGAGGGGAAGGTGGTCCATGAATACATACATAGGTACAAAAAATATCAAAATTTGTAAGTTCAAAAATTGGACCCTTAAAATAAATTTCTACTGTCGAATTAGTAATAGTTATTTGAATAGAAAAATATACATGTGTTAGAAACGAGGGTAAAATAATAAAGGAAAATAAGAAGAATTGAGGGTGGAACTGTAATCTTCCACTCTGTCTAGCAGTATAAAGTATCGCGCAGGTGACTAAGAAGGATCAGTCGGTAATTCTACGAGTTTCATTGTCGTTATTATGCCCGTTGGGCTAAAACATTACCTCTACACTGAGATTTTGCCTAAGTAAGACAGGCGACGTGGTTTTGTCCATTGTAGTAGTTCTTCTAGTGTAAGTAACGAAGATCGTGTTGCTGAGAGGCTGCCCTGTGTTGAATTAAGATGAATGGTGTTGCTGTTGGTCTAGTTTCTGTGATTTTAATGCTGTTAGCCTATGCGGCTCTTACAGCTTCATCGAACTCAGAGCTCGCGGCCTGAAAGGGTTTTCAATTAAAAAATTACGAGGCCTCCGGAGGGAGGCCGTGACGTTTGGAGTCGAAACGTAGGTAACTGCGTTTACCACCAACGGGTTAGGATGTGTTTCGGTGCTCTCGAAGTAGCGCTGAGACATTTCCTTGAAGTGTTCCGAGATCGTTGGAAGTTGGCAATCTCTGTGAAGATCGTAGTTTCGCTGTTACCAACGGGCTCCGGTGGCTTATCGAATGAAGCTATTTTGGACAACTTGAAGGCTGTTCAAATTAGCTTCAGACGCGTGGGCGAAAGTTACGTTAGCGTATGACATGACAGGTCATGTTTTGTAGAGATGGAGCTTGTGTCTTAAGAACAGTTTGCTCTTGCTATTTACTAGCGGGTGGAGGCGGCTAGCGATGAATTTGGCACGGTTGCGGACATTGAGAATGTGTTAAGCAAAGGCCATGGCGTGGTCGAATGTGACCCCTAAGTATTTGGGCGTTGATTGCCAGGGGATCTGGCGGCCGTATAGGGTGATCGTGCTTATCGATTTTTTTTTTTTGCAGTACGCTGTCTCTTTCCTGATAATGATTAATTGCGAAAACAAGAGAACAAGTTGAACATCCACTCTCACACTTTTATTATTTTTAACAATTAACGTTCAGAGTAATTTCTAATACAAGTAATATTCCTTTATTTAAATAATTTTGAGAATAGTTTCTAACACATGTTTATTTTCATTGATAGTGAAACTAGGAAACAAACTACATCAATTTGTAACTGAGTCCAGGGAGCTATTTTGTTTATTCTATGTCAGAGTCTAGCAAATCTCTAATGTTATTATTAGTCACGCACAGTCCTTAACAAACACGTCTACTTCCATGTAGAGGCCTTACAAATAGTTTAATGGCACTATGTTAGCAAAACAAGCGTCGTAATGTAACTTTGTTGTTATCTAACACATATTTTATAGAGCTTCTGTTTGCGATCTGCTCTGTTTTGTAAAATATATTAAGTAACCTACTTAATTAATTTTACTGAAGAAAACAGTTTGTTCTTCGTATCAAATAATATGAACATAATCACTACCGCTCCATGCATTCTATTGCTGGACATAGGAATCTTCCTATGTAGGGGGGTTTTGTCTTAAATGTCACGCTTCGCAGGCTGTTGACGATTGCACTAATAATGTCCTTCAGACCTAACTTCCATCACGGCGGCCAGTCACAACGGAGACAAGTCATCTGCGCAGGACAGGATTATAGCGCCCAAATGTATGCGCAAGCACAGGTTCACTCTCTATTACCTCACTCGTATATTCTAACGGGGCAGTATCCGACCGGAGACCGGAGAAAGATCAGGCGTAGGACCACCGGCTTTATTTATGGGGTGAACTTCCTGACTCCAGGCTGCTACTGAGAATACCTTGACGGAAAAACCCAATAACTGATTTTGGTCTGACTCGTAATTCGAACCCGGAACCTTATAATCAGCAATCGCGTTTACGACCACTAGACCAACGAGGCAGTCAACGAGTAACGATGACAGTACCAGATGTATCGCAACTATGTACCTGAAGTATTATAAATCTGTGATCGCACCATTGACTCTGCTGTCATTCGCTGATCTGAGGATTTTACGTCTAGCCTAAACTAAATGGTTAAACCGATATCTGTCGGAATCCATTATATTTTTCAGGCAGTACCCATAGTTTCCTCTTACGACACCCATGAGACGAAATGGTTTGATAAATTCTATTACGCCGTCCCTACATTGATTCATCTTATATGAACATAATGACACTTACAAATTATACCTCCGTTATATGCGAGAAATTATAATTTTGCTTCCGTAATTGTTAAAAGTAAAACTTCTTTAGGCACAACTTGAGGATAACTCAGATATTTTTTCCGATAAAAGCAACGTTCTGTAATATCTACGGTCCATTTACGCAGTTTTCACTTTTATTAAGCCAGGGCGCGACAATATGGTCAGCTTTAATTTTCAGAGACCATCTATAGTATTACCAACATAGTTTTTAATATAGTTCATTACTAAAATAAATAATATTTTATACATAAATAAGAATAATAAATAATAACGATAAAAATAAGTACATAAATGAAAGATTTAATTAATATTAACAAGTTTTGCTACAGCACGTAAAAGCTAAACGCACCCTTTTATTTATTACATTGAAACCTGAGCCCCGTTGGCTAAGCGTTCGCCGTATTTTAATTTCACAGTATGCAAGCAACCCGGGTTCGACCCCCGCCCGCAACATTGTAATTGTAAATCGCAATTTTATGTGATGATTTACCACTGCTTAGAGACGAAGGAAAACATCGTGAGAAAACCTGCACTTCTAAGGAATAAAAATATTTAGAAAATGTGAAATCCACCAACTGGAGAGGCGTGGTAAGCTAATCGTTGTATAACCCTTTTAAAAATGAGTGAACCTATGCCCAGCAGTGAGACATATCCAAACTGTAACATTTATTTTTATTTTTAAGGCTGACGCAGGAGCATAACGTCTACTGATAGTACTCGTAAGTGTGAGCTGCGGCCTATTAATACTTACAACAATCACTGATTAAGAACCAAAATTCAGATGCACTTATTATTACGACTAAGATACAATGCCTTGTTACGTATAAAATGCATCTCCAATTCACATCACTTACCTTACTAAGCGTATCAGCATTATGATACTATTTCATGCTGGTAATACGTGCGTGATATTTCCCCGGTTGTGCCGACCGACTCGTGCGAGTGCGACAGCAATAATACAAATGTAACATGGCTATTCTATGTAAAAAAATACATTTAAGGTATATTTTTTATCTCAGAAGGCGAGCGAGCCTTACTTGTATTTGAGATGTGTATAGATACGCATACTTATGTGCGTAACTGCAAGTAACTCTAGCAACGTCATCGTAAGTGAAAAAATATTATAAGCTATGTAGTTTAATTATTTTGTTTTCGTTCACTACAGAAGGAATTCATTTATATTTAAATCATGAATTTTTATTATCTTGAGAAAGTGATATACACCAGTGATCATTTTTCAACCCTAACAAAAACAATACAACACAACAAAACTATAATAAAAGCACATAATTACATATTACAATCAAATTTTAAAACTCTGCTGCTTAGCAAAGGACATATTTATTTTCTTACCTCTCTGCCGATAATTTTTATATAATTTCCATTCTGATGGTACTTGATAATAATTTTTACTATAGAGTTTATATAGCATATATAGCAATACTAGGTGTACATGTACACAATTACAACTAATACGAACCCGCCATCGTGAGATAAAACATCTGTAGTATATATTTCATACATTGGTGTTACAAGACCATAAGCTTTCACTTATGCTGAAATAACAAAACGTCTCTAACCCTTACTTTCCTAAAATATTTCTCCCATACTTCGACCATTTAGTTTTCAAGAATATTAACTTACGCACATACACACGCTAACGCACGCATATAAAATGTTACGTGACTTTTTGATACTTATACAAAATTTTCCTTTACATAACCGTTTTATTGAGAGTTTCGTCATCATACACGCAAAATCCTTATCTAATACTACCTATCTAATAACTTACCAATTATTAGATAGGTTTTTCACCATATTCATGACGATAAACCGCTTTTAGCTATTAATTTTTTTAATTTAATATTCAAAGTATTTTGAAATGAGACTTTAAAAATGTTACTAAAATATAAAAAACAAATGAAAAACAGCTTTCTAGCAATACTTTCAATTAAAAATTTTACGGGCACGGTAATTTCACAGCGAATCCCAATCTTACGCGTGACCCGATACGCAGCCAAGCTTTGTTTAAACGCTTCTTCTTTTTTTAAATATCTTACAATGTGCAATGATTGTAATATATTGAGATATTTCACTCTGTGCATCATTTTGTTGCGTAGTGTGTGATTAAGATACCTACATGCATTTTCATATCAACTTTTTTTTTCTCACACCTACTTCATTCTTTCTCTGCATTACCCCAAGGTAGGTAGAGAATGCCTCCGGCATTAAGTCCGCCTATATACCACGTGTGCATATAAAGCTTAAAACAAATAAATAAATGAAAATTATATATAAAATAAATAAAAAATATGTCATAACACACAAGTATCAAAAAGAGTGTAGTCGTTAACAAAATGGTGGCACAATTGTTGAGTATATGCAATTCACAAAAAATGATTATTGTTTGCACAGCCTATTAGACTGATTAGTGCACAATCATGGAATTCAATTCTGTTATTAAATAAAATAATTATTTTATATGTATCTAAAGTTGTTTTTACAGAACGAATATTTCTATTAACCAGATTAGATATAACCTCAATGCTTGTTATTAATGGAGCCGGCATTTTTTTTATATACGAAGGAGGACAAGCGAGAACGTGTTTGAAATGGCTACGCAGTTTAATTAAATTCAACTCAGTTTCTTCTGTACACGATATCGATTTATTTTACACGACCATAAAATCAAAGCTGATTGCAAAGATTAAAATAATTAAATAATTTCCATTATAATATCTCCAGAAGTCGGTGCTAAGGCCGACTTCAGAAGCTGTTATGTGAAAATTATCTTTGAAGTCGGCTTTTTCTTTTTATTAAATTTTTCATTTTTTTATTCTATTAAGTAGACCTTTTAAGGATTATCACACGTTCGAGGGGACAAATAGATATATTAACAATTGTGCCCTATTTTTCCACCCTTAGGACTGGAATTTTTTAACGAGTTTACATAGGACCTCCTCTGAACTAAAACCTATTTAATAAAGAAAAAACATGAAACTCTGTTTCTAATTGAAGATATCGCGATAATATGTTTGTTACGTACAAAAAGAATCATTCATTCGAATTAATAACTCCTTTTTTGGATTCGTCTAGAAAGAAATGTTTTTTGACACAAGTGTTGAATTTTTTGTCACTTATCTATGTCAAATTTTTAATTACTTTTTTTATAATATTTCTGTTGTTTTGTGTATTATCTTTTCCAGTTTAATGCTTTAAGTCTGTAACATGCAACATTTAAAGATGAATTGGGAGAGGACAACAAAAGACGGTTGGAACTTACTAGCTAAGTTCTTAGCCAAAAATAATAAATAGACTCTAACCCGCGCGTAGAAAAATGGCCTATAGCCTCATGACCTCTCGCGTCGATCTATCAAAATGAAGCGGCGGAAGTGGGAGAAGTGTTGGGAAAACCCATGTATCATTTTTCTAGAATTTCAAACGCCTTTTGCATGTGGGGCATTCTGCTACATTGTGGGTTAGGTAGCGCAAAGACTTATCATTTAGTTACGACCCTTTTTTTTTTTTTTTTGCGGATGGAAAATCATCTAATGACGCCTTTCGCTGTGGGTGGAGCGGAAGGGAGTGTCAGACTTTTACTGACTAAAAACCATCCGTGTTCCTTCAGTGCCCTTACGTTCCGGAGCCGCGGTATCTCTTTCGAACAGCCCGCAGCCTAGTTACGACCCTTAAGGCCGCGAGTTCGAATCCCGCAAAAAAACAAGTATACAACTCACAAATTATTGTTTAACTTCTTGAAGTTAGTTCATATGTACTTTATGTATGTCGAACGGTTATGTATCGCTCCATAATACAGGAAAAATTCGTGGTGTGGAGGAAAGGTTTTAAAGTAAAAAACTAAAATGAAATGCAGGAACTTTTTTCTTAATTTATTTTACAAATGGCAGCATGTCCATTGGATAATGTCGGACCCAAAAATAAAAATGGAGATATAGTGGCCCACGTACAACCTTTTCGCTCAGCTTGGTTAGTTTTGGCAAGTGCTTGTGTGAAATCCGTCATTTTGTATTCTTAAAAGGATTGGCCCTTTTCTAACAGTGGATAATAAAATCTGATTAAAACTTAAGACGTTAACTGCCCATGGCTACGATCTTCAAACCCTTTACAAAGCGTTAGCATTAGGACATATTACACGCGGTAGAGCCTCGCTACAGATATATTATGGTTGTAGCACGAATGAGCCGGCTCGGCCGGGAAAAGACCACTCTATAACAGAATTACAACATAAAGTAACGCTTCGCTAAATGCTGTTGAAACGGGTACCCTTTTTACTGGAAACGAGGCATTCCATCTTAGTTCTCAGAGGTGACAATACATCTGCATTTTAATTTATAATTAAAGATAGCCCCAATGCCTGCTGACAGACTTCACGTATTTTGTAAATTTACGTTTGTTCCGTTGTAAACTAAAATTAAGCTAAGTACACACCCCTAGCTAGGCCTGAGTGAAAAGCTTTCAGTGGGGCGTGCTGCGTAGCGGTTCGCATGAATGGCGAGTGGCGCAGCTGTGTGCAAATTGGCTACTCAATTTCTACACAGGATATAGAAATTGATTGCCCGCTCTATCAGAGCGTATAGCGGAACATTAGGCGTTTTCGAAAAGGAAAACTTAGAGGTTTCCCTTTTTCAAATTTTTACACATCCCCCTTATATTTACGACAAAAAAATACGTAAGGAAATCATGTACTAGATTACATTACATATTGTGTACACAAAGCATCAAGGAATGCCACAAAGCACGGTCCTGAGCCACCTGCATCCATCGACTTCCTGCATGTCTTACCAGGTCGTCACTCCATCTAGTAAGGGGTCACCCTACACTTTGCCTACCGGTACGAGGCTGCCACTCGAGAACCTTTTTTTCCCATCGGTTGTCGGTTCTTCGAGCTATATAGCCAGCCCATTGCCACTTCAGCTTACTAATCCGTTGGTCTATGTCTGTAATTCTGGTTCTACTGCGGATATCCTCATTTCTAAGTTTATCACGAAGAGAAACCCAGAGGATAGCCCTCTCCATAGCTCGCAGAGTGACCTTGAGCTTCCTTATACGGCCAGCAGTGAATGACCACGTCTCATTTTCATAAGTCATCACTGGCAACACGCACTGGTTGTAAAGTCTCGTTTTCAATTTTTGAGGTATACCTGACGAGATGATATGTTATAATTTCCCGAACGCTTCCCAGCCGAGTTGAATCCGTCGATTGACCTCTCGGTCAAAGTTGGAATTACCTAGTCGGACTATTTGTCCCAGGTAAACATACTCGTCAACCACTTCGAGCTTAGTGCTCCAAACAACTACCGGCATAGGTGTGACATGGACGTTATACATCTTTGTTTTGTCCATGTTCATCTTAAGACCTATCCGTTGCGAGGCACTATTGAGGTCATTGAGCATAGTGCTTAGGTCCTCCAGCGATTCTGCCATAAGGACTATATCGTTGGCAAATCGAAGGTGAGTGATGTACTCGCCATTGACGTTAATACCGTATCATTTCCAGTCCAGTAGCTTGAAAACGTCTTCCAATGCAGCGGTGAAGAGTTTCAATCCGCCCTGGAATCAACGCGGAAATCACCCGGGTGATTTCTGGATCTCGAAAACAGCGCCACCTACCAGGTGCAATTGTGAATCTTAACCATCCAGGGACCCATGCAAACACACATAAAAAATCACTAAAACAACTTTACTAATAGTAATGAAATAAAAAACAATATAAGTAATTACTATATTTATTTGTCAAAATTTAACTTAAATGTTTAATACATATTTTTCACTTATTTTTATTCTTCTCTTTAAATTTGAAATAAAAGTAATATTATAAGTACCATCGGATTTTATTGAATCTATTAACACAAACAATGAAATAAATGAAATATTTAATAACGGTATTTACAAAGTTTTATTTACATTCAATCTCATTTTGTAAATGATAAACATTTGACAATTCGAATAAACTCTTATAACAACTACCAAAGACAAGAAAAGTGAATGGTGCTATTTTGCGTATATGAATAATTATAAAATTACTTGAGTAAATTATATTGTGTACGATTTGATTAATTGTTTTTATTTTTCGCGTTTGAAAAAAAAAACACACCAACTTACCCCATTTCTTAAAAAATAATAATACCCCATTTCTAAACTTAACCTTTCTATACAGTATATGTTTGTCTACAATAATATATTTTACAATTTCATATACAAGAAAATATTCTTATAGCTTAATTCAAAATTTCATTAAGAAATTCCTTAGTTTAATTTCAAGGCTTACTGTGTAAGCAGTAGAAAAGTGAATCAACACTCCTAGCTGTCCAAGTATTTAAATATCTTGCTAAAATATTGTATTTATAATTCATAAAGTTTTTTTTATAACATTATAGCAAAATATTAAGTTATAATTTTTTTCTTGCTGTTTTAAATAATTAAAAATATATCGCGATTTTTTATTTGAGCAAGAATAAACAAGCTTTTTCATTGACTCGTTGATATCTTCCCGACTGGGGGAGGGTCTAATAATTACCACGAAAGGCAGGCGGATAAGCAACACCAGACGGTTCGCATTTTTGACACTTCCTACCGTCTTCTATGTTACGACAGCATAAATAAAAGATGGTTATACCGCCATCTCCTCAATTTTGCAGTGTCGCAATTTCGTTTATACGTGGCAGAGCGACGCTGCAACTGTATTATAGTTGTTGCGCGAATGGGTCAGAACAACCGGAGAAGGACAACGCTCTCACAGAATTCCGGAGTAAAACATCAGCTTAGTGCTTCTGTGTTTCGTCTGGTGAGTGTAGGAAATCGGAGACCTGTTTTACTGGAAACGAGGCGTTCCATCTTAGTCCTCGAGAGGCGATAACGCATCTGCATTTCAATTTATAATCAAAGATAGATGTAGATGTCTATAGGCCACAGCATACACTTACCATCAGTGGAACCGTGTGCTCGTTTGTAAAAATGTCTACTTTCACGGCACCTATAGAAATGAAGGATACTTAAATGCTGCTGACTTACGACGATACCTATATCCATCGTCAACGGTTGGAAACATGGTTGATGAATCTCACCATACAAAACACAGCAGTATAAAGCTGCTATTTTACGCTGCATGCATGTGGTGAAGAAAAACATCGTGATGAAACTTGCATTGGAGAAATTTAAAAAAAATTATCAAGTCGACAGTGCCAGCACGGATGACGGCAGTGCGGTGGACATTTCCTTATTCTCAAATTCTCTAAGAAATAAGAGGAGGCCTGTGCCCAGGAGTGGGACATATATAGGTTGCAACTATATTTAACTTATATTCAGAGCGCATTTCCATTTCATTCGGTAGAATGTCATATTAAAACAAAAATTATTTTGAAATCTTTTATTCCCAAGGATTTGCACTTGCTACTGCTCACGTATATGTATATGTTCTATCTAAGATTTCGGTACCTTTATTTACAATTCTTTAACGAAATAAAACTATAATGTTTACTATCTTTCTTTCTTCATTTTAATCTGCAAAAATATAATGAGTCTATCATTTAACATATTTTGTCCCGGATAAAATTTTACGCTCATTTTCTATTTTAATTTTATACATTAAAACAAATTTCTATATAGTAAGCACATTATTTCTACATAAAGTTGCCTTAAAGAAACATGTTATTTTTCTTAATTATTTTTTGTCATTATGTAGTTACTTTTACTATTTAGTACGCATTTGAAAACATACTCATTATAGCTCACTACTATTCGTTAACTATCGACAAAAATTGCTTTACGAATTTGAAGGATCATAACAACTGCAGACTATCAAAAACCTTTTAACCGTAGACTAAATCCGGATATTTACTTCTTTACGTAATAATCTAAATTTCATTTTAAAATTTTACAGTTTTATCAATTTTGTATAAGTTTGAGTAACATAAAATACTAGAAAACAGATGCAAAATGTTATAGGAAAATAGGCAGTTTCTGTGTGGGAAATGAGCAAGAGATTGTTATGTAGCATATTTGTCTAGAAGAATGAAGTAGCAATAATGCAATATAAAATAGGGGGAATAGACAATTATTTTACACAAAATATTATTGCCTTACGTGATGGTTAAGGCTGTGTTGTGTAATTTTCATCTAAAACCATCGATTGTGCTGGTGTAAAGTGTCGCTAAAGTACAGTATAGCGAAATGAGTAAATTAACAGACAAAGCACATGGTGAAGCCGTATTAGCATTGCCGTGCTGCATCGCCGCTGGATGTTCCCCTGATAACAAAACAAGGAAAATATTACAAAATATTGAAACAAGGAGTTATTTAAACGTAATAAACGTGTAAATTATTTAAGAATTATATTATTTTTTTCACAAGATTGAATTGAAAAACGAACCTACAGTCCACCTGATGGTAAGTGGCTACTACAGCCCTTGGGCACCTCCAATAATCGTCAAAAAATGAAGATCAAACAATACAGATGCGTTGTCACCTCTGAGGACGAAAATGGAGGGTCTGTAACCATACTCTCTCTCTAACTTCCAGACACTCTGTACAAAACACAACAGTGCAGGACACTGCTGCTTGGTGGTAGAAATAATTTCTAAATAGTGTTCCTTTAATGTAATATTCAGCATCAATCACAGGCTTAAGGATGGGGAAGAATCAAAAAGCAATATCATTTGTAGAATAAAACATAAATATAAGCCAGTGCTTGACTACAACCTCACCTGATACTATGTGGTGATAAAGCCCTAATTTTATGAGCCCAATTATTAATAATTTAATGAAGCACATATTTAATAATTACTTACCGTTAATAACATGAACATTGACTGAAGCTGCGTCAGCCATTGTGGGTACGCAGCTATAATTGCCGCTGTCGATCGGCATTAGTTTTTCGATTGTAAGTCGAGACGTCAAATGTTCCGTCCATTCCGTTTTCAGTCGGATCCTCGGATCTATCTCAAGTTCATTCCCGTCCACTTCTTTATATTCTATTAAATTTGAACCTGCAATAAATTACAAAAATGTAAATAACGTTTAAGTCATGTTGCTCAATCGTTACTACAATATATTATAATAATCATACTATATAACTAGGAACATAATCGTTTAAAATTATATTTTTATACAGGGTTATTTTGCAACATGCAGCCAAATTTGCAGGTGAGGTTCAGAATAGGTAATATAACCGAATGGCGAAAAAAATAATTAAAATTTTGTTATTTTTATCTTTCATATTCAAAATGTGTGGAAATGTATTATTTTAACTGATTGTCATTCATAAATATGAAGCGCCTACTATTTTACTCACGCACACATTCGTAAAGCTTTGGTCACACACAGCGAATATTCGCTGCGAGTGTATTCGCTGCGAATAATACTCTCAGCGACAATTCGCTGCCTTCCTGTCAAACACAGCGAGTACTACACAAAAACTATCTATAATATTATGTATCTTTTATATTCTTAATTTTTCTTTTCAATTGCTCTTGAGTTGGTTATTTCGAATCCCAACTCAATTAATTCGTTAAACAACTTTATGAGGGTGTCTACCTTTGTGTTTTTTTTTAAATTACTGTTATTTGTATCTAACAGCTTCCCATTTTATCTATACACACACCTGTGGCGGCGCTGTCGTCGCACCACAAGCGAAAATACATCGAAGCCTAAATCGCGCTATCAAAGTTCCGAAGCAAAAACTGTATATATAGAATAGCTCCGAACTACCACTCGGAGCTTTGGCCGCTCCCCGGGCACAACACCTGATTTGGCGGCGCTGTCGTCGCACCACAAGCGAAAATACATCGAAGCCTAAATCGCGATATCAAAGTTCCAAAGCAAAAACAGTATATATAAAATAGCTCCAAACTACCACTTGGAGCATTGGCCGCTCCCCGGGCCGATCACCTTGCCAGGCGGGAGATCTCCCCTTTTCCTTCCACCCGCCACACACCCAAGAAACGAATTATATCGTAATTTCCCCACTTTAGAGAATTGTTTTTTGGTTGACTCATTTGATTGACCTACACACACGTATCTATGCAGCAACGAAACGACCTATGCATGGGCGTGTAGTCTGGAGCGACGCACTGAGCGGATTGGCTACTCGCAGCGATGACCCTGTCACACACAGCGAATTCTCGCAGAGAGTTCGCAGAGAGTAAAATTGAACATGTTCAATTCAAATCGCGGCGAATTCAACTCGCGGCGAATGAATCTATTTGCAGCAAATTTCCTGCAACACACAGCGAGTTCTCACTGCGAGTGCCTAATCGAAGCGAGTATTCGCTGTGTGTGACCGAGGCTTAAGGGAGTGTTGAATACGGAAGCAGTCGGTGCTCGCGCATGCGCTCGTTTACATATTTAGGTATCATAATAGTAGTTTTGACTTGGTAAAGGCAAGCGCATCTCCCCGCTCTTTCCCTTTCGTAAGATGTTACAACGCTAGGTACGTTTGCCCGGCCGGTCGACATTGTTGACTTGACCGTGACCTAATTACGTACTAGTGTGCTCTATTTAAATTTTCGTAGTTATTATTATTTGTCACTTCGTTAGCAATGACGGGACAAAAATATTCGAACCCCGAATATAACGAAATGGTGTTACATTTTAGGTATAATGAAAGTTTACGTGGTGCGCAAAGATTATACGAAAGGGAATATTTACCGAATTTGCAAAGAACATTACATTCTGTGAATGGTTTTTGTCGAACATTCATAATAATAACATTATGTGGACTGACGAAGCCTTATTTACGCGTGTAAGGCTTCATAATAGTCTTCGAAGAATACTGGGCAGTATGCAACCCACACACTATAAAATACAGTTATCATCAAGTGCGATTTAGTGT
The DNA here is from genome assembly GCA_029286625.1 of Parnassius orleans. Lineage (NCBI taxonomy): Eukaryota > Metazoa > Arthropoda > Insecta > Lepidoptera > Papilionidae > Parnassius > Parnassius orleans. The sequence goes on along the minus strand of JAGSMP010000111.1, from coordinate 3,056,215 downwards.
AAAAGTTTGGGTTGGAATTATTGATAGCATAATTGTGGGCCCATACTTTATTGAAAGACGATTCATCATCATCATTACAACCCTTCTCAAGTCCACTGCTGAACATAGGCCTCCCGCAAGGAACGCCACAAAGCACAGTCCAAAGCCACCTGCATCCATTGACTTCCTACATGTCTTACCAGGTCGTCACTCCATCTAGCGGGGGGACGCCCTACACTTCATCTGCCGGTACGGGGCTGCCACTCGAAAACATTTCTTCCCCATCGATTGTCGGTTCTTCGAGCTATATGGCCGGCCCATTGCCACTTCAGCTTACTAATCCGATTAAAGACATGTTACAAGGTGTTATTCAAGATGTTTACGTGGTAGAGCCATGCTGCAGCTATATTGTGGTTACAGTACGAATAGGGTCGGCTCGACTGGGATAGGACCACGGTCTCACAGATTACCAGCGTAAAATAGCAGCTTAATGCTGCTGTGTTTCGTATGGTGAGTGTAGAGAACCGGAGACCCTTTTCACTGGAAATGAGGCATTTCTTCTCAGTCCTAAAAGGGTGACAACGCACCTGCATTTTGATTCTTAATTGAGGATAAATGTAGATGTCTATGGGCCTTAGCATCCACTTACCATCAGGTGGACTGTGTGCTCCTTTGTCGTGTGTTGTTGTATTATGGTCCTAAGCCCGATATAAGTATGAAAAGAAAATTGGAATCAAAATTCGCGTCACGTAGTTATATCAGCTTAGTAGCGAGCGTGTGTATTAAGGAAATAAATAATAAGCAAAAGCTCCGTCCATTGAATCGTATACACACACGAGCCCGCGTACACTGTAGTTATTGCCCATAAATCACATTCAATTTCGGATATTTTTAAATAAATTTACAAACCCTATTTCCGCGTATCAAAAATTGCAAAAATGGTATATCAGTATTTATATTTTGAACTTAATTATTAAATTTGGCTAGTCTTTGAAAAATGACCCTGTATATAGTTTCCACAAAATGTTATTAAAATAATGTAGTTCAGATATACAGCAGATAATTGTTCTTTAAAATAATTGCTACATCATAAATGTTTCAAAGAAAACATCAATTAATTAATATTAAGTTTCCTTCAATATAATATTTTCATATTTACCAACCTTTATACCAAAAAATTGTGCCAAGATCGTGTGGTCCTTGGCTAAGTATGCAAGTGAGTGCCAATGCACTTCCAGTTTTGACGTACAAGTCTGCTGGCCCCAGTATATGCGCCTTTGCTTCTGTTGAGTTTAAATATAATTTAAACATCTTTAAAATTGTAATATATAAGATATATTATAAAACTACACAAAATAAAAATTTTCAAAAAAAAGCATATTGGAACATAAAAATTATAGCAGTCCGATAAAGTATATTTTTATGTTTAATTAAAACGTAATTCCAAGAATGACATAACTCATTAATGCTGATATATATTAGCTGTTATTTATATGTTTGTGACCCTTGAACTTCATAGCGTTATAAAATTATTCTTTTCAATAATAAAATCCAAAAACCAGTATCCAAATTTCATTAAAATTCCTTCAACCGTTTGAGCATTATCGAATAACAAACATCCAAATGGCCAAACATTCACATTTTTGATATTATATGCAATAAAGGTTATAAAGTTAAGGATTACAGTAACTTGAGAGATTAAATTTGTTGTCTGTTTTTGTCGGCAAAATATTCTTAAGCTCTCGTAACTCCAGGTATTGGTGTGATTTCAAAGTTCGTGTTAGGAATTTTGATGTTGACTGGAACATTGTAGTATAACTTCAAAGTTGTTTTAAGGAAGTTCTTCTAATAAATACTGTAGATTTTGCTAATAAGTCTTTAATTTCGCCACCCAAATAATTGAACTGTCTGCCAATTTGAACTTATTTTCAATAATCTACCCTATGCCCTCTGATGTAGAAATACAGCCCAGTCTCTGCTAAAATGCAATAAAGATAATGAGAAATAAATTGCATAGGTTTTGCAATAAAATTGATATGATAGGACTTTGATTTTAATATGCGCGAATTTTTGTTTACTGTTTGAAAAACAGCACCATCTGTTGTATACAGATAGTATACAGGTGTTTGTAAGATAGGTCCAAAGCCTGAAGGGGATGATACCTTAAACCATTTAGAACATATTAAGCTAAACTTGTCTCCGACGAAGTCTGCTCCTTTTTTAATTGAATTTCTAAGGTTTTTAATAATAAAACCCTTTTTTTTTTCAATTAATTGCTAATATATTCCAGTAACAGTTGTGTTACTTTTTATTTATTTTTAATTTATGTAATGTGTGACTACTCAAACAAAACAATTTCCAAGCATAATCATCATCAGAAAAACATTCTACGCATATTTAAGTTTAAGAAAGCAAAAAAAAAACTTAAGGAAATGTTGTGTTTATGCCATCATAAAAAAAAATAGCCTTTGTAGTTCAAACCTTTTTAGAAACATGCTTAGTTATTGTCCTTTTTTTTGAGGTATTATATACGCAGATGTCTCATCATCTCTTGGTATTAGGGTGTACAAAGCAAATTGCGGACGAATATTTTTATTTTTATAAGGACCAAAATAATGCAGCATTTTTGCTAATGCACTATTGTTTCCGTTAGAACTGATTAGTTTTAGAATTACCGTGCACGTGCACGGATTAACATCCGGGAACTCGTTTCTCAAAAGCCGCCGCGCGACCTAAAAAAAACTTGACCTTTTTTGACTCTCAGGTAGCGCCTAGTGAATAAACTTTTATTCGATGGAACAATTAGCTTAGTAAATCACATAAAGTCGTTATTTATTCACACTAATTAGGATCAGTACTTGAGTAGTAGGGCGGGTTCGTCACATCTTCGAATCCTCAGTTAGTTAAGTTACGACTGCCCTTGTGACTAGACGTTTTAATTGCAAATTCGTATTTATTTCGGATGTTATTATTATTGAGTTGAACCTAGCCATAGCTGTGTACTCCTTCACTGTTCTCCGACTATTTGTGTGATCAATCAACTATGGCTGCTTTTACAGATGAAAAATATTCTGATATAGCCTTCATGTATGGCAGAGCTGACGGTAATGGATTTTTGGCACGGCGGATGTACTAAGAGCGATATCCGAATCGAAGATTACCAAATTTTTGAGTATTTTACAGCACATTTCGTTGGTTTTCTGAAGTTGGAATCCATCACGCAAAACCTGGAGCCAATCCGGGAAGACATGGCCCCAGTGTCGAGGAAGACATTATTGCAGCTTTCAATGCAGATCCTACTACGAGCGTCAGAACAGTAGCTTAAAACCTCAACATTTCGGTATGGAAGGTGTAGAATACGATGCACCGAGAAAACAAGTATCTTTTTCACGCAACGGGTATACAAGGTTTGGAAAATGAAGATCCCGATTCAGTTCTGTCGCTTTTTGCTAAATAGTGACATTGTAGATGTATTTTTTTAAATCAATCTTGTGGACCGATTAGTCAAAGTTTTCGAAAGATGGAATTAACAACTTTCATAACCTCCATCGATGGTCTGGCAAAGGCACCAATCAATACTGGAAGAAGCAAGTGTCGTTTCAAAGGAAATTTTCAGTAAACGTGTGGGAGTAATCGGCCGAACGTTGATTGGTCCCCACTTCCTACCAGATAATTTAAATGGAGATGATTACCTGGAATTCTTTACAAACGATCTCGCAGAGCTTCTGGATGAGGCCGAAATACCAATACTGGCAACGAGAAGACCAATGATCTTTCAGCGAGATGGTTATCCAGCGCATTGGACGCTAAACGTGCGAGAACATATGAATAATTGTTTCCTAGAGAAATGGATCGGCAGAGACAGGCCCATCCCTTGGCCACCTCGATCGCCTGATTTAACTTCTGTGGATTTTTTCGTTTGGGGACGGGCCAAGGAGCTCGTCTACACGCATGTGGAAATATCAACAAGAGAGGAGTTAATAGGAAGAATCCATACGGCTTTTCAAGTTACGAAGCAGGAGATGAAAATGAAAATTACGACCACAGAAGTGAGAAGACGACCCTGCGCTTGTCTCAGAAATCGCGGTCAACATTTTGAAGACGAAAAATAAATTATATTAACAAAAAAATTTGTTCTGGTGGTTTGTTAAGAATTAAAAATATTCGTCCGTAATTTCCCTTGTACACCCTAATTTCAAGAGTTGATGAGACATTTGCGTAAATAATACCTCAAAAGAAAGGGCAATAACTAAGCATGTTTTAAAAAGCTTTGAACAGCAAAGGCTATTTTTTTATGATGGCATAAACACAACATTTCCTTAATTTCTTTTCTGGTTTCTTAAACTTAAACATGCGTAAAACGTTTTCTGATGATGAAGATGCTTGGAAATTATTTTTGAGTAATCACACATTACATAAATAAAAAATAATTAAAAAATAATAACATAACAATTGTTACTGGACACTATTATCAATTATTTGAAATAAATGGGTTTTATTGTTAATAACCTTAGAAATTAAATTAAAAAAAGGAGCACACTTCGCCTGAGACAAATTTAGCTTAATATGTTATAAATGGTATCACACCCTTCAGGCTTTGTACCCATCTCCCAAACAACCTGTATAATATAAAGAGTATATAGGTGACAACCTAATCAAAGGTAAAATACGATACTACTATCAGTTGCTGGTTGTGTTTCCATAGTGCTCCGTAATAAATAAGCATAAAAAATAGTAAACAATAATATTAATCGTTAAAAGTGTGTGAAATTGAACCTATTAAACATTATTAACAAGTGAAAGTGTTTGTGACATAAATCCTTAAGTATAGTGTACGAATAGATTGAAAAACAGTTACACCAATACTTTCTAATCCAAGTGAAGTTTTCTATTATAAAACAAACCGATAGCCTAAGAACAGTGCAAAACACTTTTATAAACTTAACAGTGTTAATACGGCCCATCCAGTGCATTAATAGTGCTTATTTTTTAAATTAATGTAACGGATCTACGACTACATGCAATAATTATTTATTGGACTTTGGACCCTGATCAGCTGTGTAAAGTAAACAATCATAATCACAATTCTATGACCAACGACATCTAGTGACGCATGGCTGAACTTGAGAGGACTAGGAAGTAAGCATGCAACATATTGATTAAAACTGGTGTCTATTGAACCTCTAACTTAGTGAGATTATCCCCTATTATTACGCTGGAGGGCGCTATCTTATAAAATTTTATTTAATTATAAATTTATTTCTTCTATATAATGGATGAAAAATACAACAACATTACACATAGGAACAAGCTTAGAATTAGAACTGAAACGACTGTATCAAGTGAGGAATCGTTCCTTGATAATACTTATCAAAGTCTGCCTAATATTGGATATACAGACAGCTTAGAACTATCCGACCTGAAAAGTACAATAGAAAGATTAAATACGGAATTAAACATTGCTAACGCCGAAGTTGAAAATTTAAATCTTGAGAACGGAAAACTGAAAATATTATTAGACTACGAGAAGAAAATAAAGTTATTTAAATCTGTCGGAATACAAGACCTAAGAAGATCCACAACATGCACACCTTTAAAATTTTATTCTCCACAATACAAGAAACACAGATCAGAGAACAGTATAACAGACACCCCTATCCGACCTCTACACGGGACTATAAAATTTAAGAACTTCGACTACAGTTCACTCAAATCCACTGTGACAATGAAAGAGCATTCTGACGAATTAGCATTCATCATGGACTGTAACAGTACACCTACCAAGGAATGCAAAAATTGCTGCACACCAATGATAGATGGCGATAGTGATCTTCTCTGCGGTGAAGAAGAAAAACCCCACTGCGATATGTCGAGACGAAAGAATCAAGTAGTAATTATTGCAGACCAATCTGGCCAGGGCTTAAGAAAGAAATTGCAAGGACTTTTAGGAAATGAGTTTTTCGTCACCTCGTATTTAAAACCCAACGCGCATATTGACCAAATATTATGCTCTTGTGATCAACTTTGTAAAGATTTCACCGATTCAGACTATTTGGTCATTTTAGCCGGCTCTAATGACAGCAATTTATTAAAATTACAATCGTTTTTATATTACCAATTACATAAATTGAAGCACACAAATTTTTTGATTGGTGAAATAAAAAAAGCAACTACTTTAATGAATTTAAGTTGAATTATCTAGTTAAGTCAATTTGTAATTATTTTAAAAACACGTCATATGTACCATTTAACTTATTTTTTAATGATAATAGTTATACGCAAGAAGGAAATCTGACCAAAATTTCTAGGCTTCTGTTAAGAAAAATATTAAGAATTTCTTATAAACATAATTATATTAAATTCGTGACTAAATTACCCTGCATAACTAAGTCGAAAGCATGTAAGATCCATTCTGCTACTAATAATGACGAGACTGGCATAGATGCCCAGCAGAAGCACCAACAATGCTATGTCAGTACACAAACGGATGATGATCAGTGTGAGCTAACTGCTGGTGATCCCTTTTTTCGTGAATAATAGTATTAATATAGAATTGCGAAACAATAACGTAGATAAAACTGCACTTAACATATTTTATCAAAATTTGTGTGGTATGAATAACAAGAAACTAGAGTTAGAACTTCACATAAATTCCATTACAGAAAAGTATCACTATCTATGTATAAAAAATTAGTAGCTTTATTAGCGTTAACTGATTACAAAGTAGTATCTCATAATACAAGAGTCAACAAAAAAAGGGGTGGAACACTCATACTATGTAGCAAAGATAGACATACAATAGATCTACCTATGGTGAAATCCGTATATAAAATTGACAGCTTTGAAGTATGTTGTGTAAAAGACTTAGAAACTGATATTTGTATTTGCTGTTGTTATCGCACACCTAATGATAAAAACTTTGATACCTTTATTGATAGATTACAAAAATTGTGCGAATACCTTTTCAATAAAAAATGTATCATATGTGGTGACTTTAACATAGACTTTTTAACAGAAAATAAGAAGAAGAGTGAATTTGTGAATCCTTTGACCAGTTTTAATTTTAGACCACTAATTTCTGATGCTACTTTTATTAGGAATAATTCAAGCTCGTACATCGACAATATTGTTACCAATACCTAACGAAAATATAATCAATTGTAACACAGATTATAATGGATTATCAGATGGACACGCGGCAATATTATGCAATATTGTGGTCCCCCATATTAAAAGTTGAAGTAAAAATAATGTAGTTTCTGTGAAGAAAAGAGTTTTTACCAAAAATAATAAATCAGTCTTTAGACAGAATTTGATTAATTGTGATTGGAACTCAATGGGTATAAACACTTTTCTAAGTAAATTTAAAGCCTTATTTGATGACTGTTTTAAGAATAAAAATAAAATTATAAACACTTACAAAAAATCAAATTTACGATGGATTACCAAAGGTATAAAAGTATCAAGCCAAATGAAACGGTTTCTTTGCACAAGTAAAGGATCTCATAATGACGAATCTATTGTCAGGTACCGTAACAAATATATTACAATTTATAGGAAAATCATTAGACTAACAAAAAAAGACGCAGTTCAAAATGAGATCGCTCGTTCCAAAAATTTATCCAAAAGTGTATGGAAACTCATTAACAGGCACAGGAACCTAGCGGGAAAAATACAAACCCAACTAATGCTAAAGGTGGACAGAAATATTGTTCATGAACCAGCTAAAATTGCAGATATCTTTGTTGAACAGTTTGATCATAGTATCAATAATGAGCCAACAGAAATTGGGATGGCACTAACATACCTTAAGCGTAATACAAATCGAGTTGAAAACGATATAACACTAAGACCAACATCTGTAGAAGAAGTGCGAAAGATCACACAAAAAATGGAGGCCAAGAAATCCTGCGGTTTTGACAATATTCCTATTACTATAATAAAAGAAAATATAGATCTTCTCGCCGAACCATTGTGTTGTTTCTTTAATAAGTGCATAAAGGAGGGCATTTTCCCTGATCAACTGAAAATTGCCAAAGTCGTACCTGTTCACAAGAAGGGCTCGATATCGGATGCCAAGACGTATAGGCCTATATCTTTACTACCCACAATATCAAAAATATTCGAACGCATAATTAAGTCTAGGTTGGTGGCTCATCTTGTCTTAAACAAGGTTATTGATAGAGGGCAATTGGTTATCAAAACAACATCGGTTTTGGGACGCAATAGACGCACTGCTTAATGATGTCCTTGACAAATTAAATAACAAATTTAAGGTAGCTGCACTCTTTCTCGATTTGAGCTCTGCGTTCGATACTATCAATCATGATCTTCTTTTGGAAAAATTGCAATATTATAGGGTTCGTGGACGGGCTCTGAAACTTTTTCAATCTTACTTGCAAAACAGAAAAATTTTCGTAGAAGTAAAAACAGTGAACGATAGCATGTCTGAAATGGTGACGAAGTCCAAAATGATTAACGTAAAAGTGGGTGTACCTCAAGGCTCCATTTTAGGCCCCGTATTATTTATTACTTTTATTAATGATTTAAACCATTATGTACGTAAAATGACAGACTCGACAAAGCTAGTCCTCTTTGCAGATGTTACTAATGCTGTTATCTCAGCCTCTGAAAAAGCGACTCTAGAAATTAAAATAAACCAAATATTGGAAATCATTAGAATATGGTTTACTGTCAACGGCCTGTTAATCAACACTAACAAAACAAATGTTATGTTATTCCGCAATAACGTCAGAAAAAACACAACCCTGAATGTTACACTAGGTGATAAAACAGTACAGTCTGTAGAAGTGGCCAAATTCTTAGGAGTGAGGATAGACAGTAATCTAAAGTGGAAACATGAATTAGACGAGATTGAGAGTAAAATAAGAAGCTTAAGGGATGAAGCTGATCTTGAACATTTAAAATTGGTTTATTACGCATTGGTGGAGTCAAGATTACGTTACAGTATTTTATTATGGGGAGGGAGCTTTAAATATTATGTGCACAAAGCCTTTGTTCTGCAAAAAAGAGCAATCAGAACCATGTTCCGGATACAACAACAAGAATCGTGTCGCGAACACTCCAAAAGACTTGGGATCTTGACTGTTCCATGTCTGTATATACTGGTCTTACTCACGCAATTTGCAAAAGTTATTGGCGAATATGAGACGATAGACCAAAAAACCATAAGAGAAAACACTAGAAGAAAAGACTTTCATAATAAAATCGTCCCTCGTATGGTAATGACTAGACACTGTTCTCAATATCGATCAGTACTTCTATTTAATAGATTACCTACTGACTTAAAAAATATGTTATACAAGAATAGTTTCAAAAATACCTTAAAAAAGTTCCTACTGGAAAAATGTTATTATAGTGTTGACGAATTTCTACATGCTGATGCTATTATATAACTTTCAATGTTTTAAAATTTTTGATGACATTTTTAAAAATAATCGTAATTTTTTGTGACAAATATTGTTATTATTATTTTGTGATATTTTATACTTTATTTTATTTATACTGATGAGATTTGACCTGAGTTTTATATACTTAATTGTAATTTTTTCATAATCTAATTTTTATATTTATTTTTATAATAATTTTAATTTAATATTGATGGTAAATTATATTTTTATTGTAATTTTATATAATTGTAAATTTGGTTGTTAAGCATTTTAATTGTATTTATGCATAAATGATTCAACACAATTCGTATTGTTCAGAATAATGATAAATAATAAATATCGATCACATTAAACCGCATTCAGAAAAATACGAGGAAGATTGCTTTGTTTTATTTTTTTCTTTCAAACTCATCAATCGGTGTTGAAAATGAAAGAAATTCCATCAAATGATGTGACTTTATAAAGTACGTACATTAGCAAAATAAAATGTAGATAATATTACCTTAAGGACGCGTTTGCAAAATTGATAGGTATAGAATCGAACTATTACATTGACACGGGTCACACACACAAGTGTACGCACGGTTAGCTGCGGGTGCGGGAATCATAATCAAGCAAAAACATTTTGATAATTTGAAAGACTGAATTATTTTTTCTCATTTCTTATACCTACAAAAATATATTTAGATACGAAATACAAATAGCTGCTCCAGAGACTGCTAGGCACTAGAAGCCCTCTACTAGCAGTGAGATGTTTACTGTGGACTTTGGGCTGGTTTTGGACTTTAGCTCCGGACTTGGTGAAGTGACAGGGTATACTTCGGTGACTGCTACTGGAACTCCTCGACGAATAGAACTAGGTTTAATAAGTTTGGGCTCGTTTTGTTAGTTATGATGAGAACTTACCCCCGGACTTGATGAAGTGACCTGATGGTGTACTTGGGTGACTACTACTGGAACTCCTGGACGAGTAGAACTAGGTGAGCCGAGTTTAGGCTCGTTTTATTAGTAATGATAAGACCTAACCTCCGGACTTGATGGAGTGACCTGATGGTGTACTTGGGTGACTACTACTGGAACTCCTGGATGAGTAAAACTAGGTGAGCCTAGTTTAGGCTCGTTTTGTTAGTTACGATGAGAACTTACCCGTGAACTTGATGGAGTGACCTGATGGTGTACTTCGGTGACTACTACTGGAACTCCTCGACGAGTAGAGCTAGGTATGCTGAGTTTGGGCTCGTTTTGTTAGTTATGATGAAAGCTAATTTCCAGGCTTGATGGAGTGACGTGATGGAGTACTTCGGTGACTACTACTGGAACTCCTGGACGAGTAGAACTAGGTTTGCTGAGTTTGGGCCCGTTTTGTTAGTTATGATGGGACTTAACCTCCAGGCTTGATGTAGAGATTTGATGGTGTACTTCGGTGACTACCACTGGATCTCCAGGACGAGTAGAACTAGGTATGCTGAGTTTAGGCTCGTTTTGTTAATTATGATGAGAACTAACACCCGGACTTGATGGAGTTACCTGATGGTGTACTTCGGTGACTACTTCTGGAACTTCTGGACGAGTAGAACCAGGTGTGCCGAGTTCGGGCTCGTTTTGTTAGATATGATGAGAACTTACCTCCAAGCTTGATGGAGAGACTTGATGGTGTACTTCGGTGTAAGAGTTCCAGTAGTAGTCACCAAAGTACACCATTAGATCTCTGCATCAAGCCCGGAGGCTAGGTCTCATTATAACCAACAAAACGAGCCCAAAGTCGGCACACCTATTTCTACTCATCCAGGAGTTCCTTTAGTAGTCACCGAAGTAAACCATCAGGTTATCCTGTCAAGTCCGGGGTATTCATTATAATTAACAAAACGACCCAAACTCGGCAACTGGTTCTCGTCAAGGAGTTCCAGTAGTCACCGAAACCATCAGGTATTCCGTCAGGTCCGGGCGTAAGTTCTCATAACTAACAAAAGGAGCAAACTGGCACATCTGGTTCTACTCGTCCGAGTTCCAGTAGTAGTCACTGAAGTACACCATCAGGTCTCCATCAAGTTCGAGTAGATCTCATCATAACTAACAAACAAGCCCAAACTCGGCACTAGTTCTGCTCGTCGAGGAGTTCAACCGTCAAAGTACACTCAGATCACTCCATAAAGTTCAAGACGAATAGGCATTATATATATATTTATATAAATAAATTCCACTACTTTTAGCGAACCAAAATATAATAAAATGTGTGATTATAAAAATAAATATTTTACCTTGTCAAATACCTATGTATCAAAATCGAATATTTTGTGTTTGTACAGCGATCTTTTCAGCTGCTGCAATCAGGCAGGCGATACAGTATCCACTCACGACGGCAGCCAGGCGCGGACTGTGGTTTCATCGAAATTTTTGTACAACAAATCAAAACAGCCAAATTCTTAGGAGTGAGGATAGACAGTAATCTAAAGTGGAAACATGAATTAGACGAGATTGAGAGTAAAATAAACAGCTTGTTACGTACTAAAGCTTAGGGATGAAGCTGATCTTGAACATTTAAAATTGGTTTATTACGCATTGGTGGAGTCAAGATTACGTTACAGTATTTTATTATGGGAGGGCTTTAAATATTATGTGCACAAGCCTTTGTTCTGCAAAAGAGCAATCAGAACCATGTTCCGGATACAACAACAAGAATCGTGTCGCGAACACTCCAAAGACTTGGGATCTTGACTGTTCCATGTCTGTATATACTGGTCTTACTCACGCAATTTGCAAAAGTTATTGGCGAATATGAGACGATAGACCAAAAAACCATAAGAGAAAGCACTAGGAAAATACTTTCATAATAAAATCGTCCTCGTATGGTAATGACTAGACACTGTTCTCAATATCGATCAGTACTTCTATTTAATAGATTACCTACTGACTTAAAAATATGTTATAAGAATAGTTTCAAAATACCTTAAAAGTTCCTACTGGAAAAATGTTATTATAGTGTTGACGAATTTCTACATGCTGATGCTATTATATAACTTTCAATGTTTTAAAATTTTGATGACATTTTAAAAATAATCGTAATTTTTTGTGACAAATATTGTTATTATTATTTTGTGATATTTTATACTTTATTTTATTTATGATGAGATTTGACCTGAGTTTTATATACTTAATTGTAATTTTTCATAATCTAATTTTTATATTTATTTTTATAATAATTTTAATTTAATATTGATGGTAAATTATATTTTATTGTAATTTTATATAATTGTAAATTTGGTTTATTAAATTTTAATTGTATTTATGCATAAATGATTCAACACAATTCATATGTTCAGAATAATGATAAATAATAAATATCGATCACATTAAACCGCATTCAGAAAAATACAAGGAAGATTGCTTTGTTTTATTTTTTTCTTTCAAACTCATCAATCGGTGTTGAAAATGAAAGAAATTCCATCAAATGATGTGACTTTATAAAGTACGTACATTAGCAAAATAAAATGTAGATAATATTACCTTAAGGACGCGTTTGCAAAATTGATAGGTATAGAATCGAACTATTACATTGACACGGGTCACACACACAAGTGTACGCACGGTTAGCTGCGGGTGCGGGAATCATAATCAAGCAAAAACATTTTGATAATTTGAAAGACTGAATTATTTTTTCTCATTTCTTATACCTACAAAAATATATTTAGATACGAAATACAAATAGCTGCTCCAGAGACTGCTAGGCACTAGAAGCCCTCTACTAGCAGTGAGATGTTTACTGTGGACTTTGGGCTGGTTTTGGACTTTAGCTCCGGACTTGGTGAAGTGACTTGAAGGTATACTTCGGTGACTGCTACTGGAACTCCTCGACGAATAGAACTAGGTTTAATAAGTTTGGGCTCGTTTTGTTAGTTATGATGAGAACTTACCCCCGGACTTGATGAAGTGACCTGATGGTGTACTTGGGTGACTACTACTGGAACTCCTGGACGAGTAGAACTAGGTGAGCCGAGTTTAGGCTCGTTTTATTAGTAATGATAAGACCTAACCTCCGGACTTGATGGAGTGACCTGATGGTGTACTTGGGTGACTACTACTGGAACTCCTGGATGAGTAAACTAGGTGAGCCTAGTTTGGCTCGTTTTATTAGTTACGATGAGAACTTACCCGTGAACTTGATGGAGTGACCTGATGGTGTACTTGGTGACTACTACTGGAACTCCTCGACGAGTAGAGGGTATGCTGAGTTTGGGCTCGTTTTGTTAGTTATGATGAAAGCTAATTTCAGGCTTGATGGAGTGACGTGATGGAGTACTTCGGTGACTACTACTGGAACTCCTGGACGAGTAGAACTAGGTTTGCTGAGTTTGGGCCCGTTTTGTTAGTTATGATGGGACTTAACCTCCAGGCTTGATGTAGAGATTTGATGGTGTACTTCGGTGACTACCACTGGATCTCCAGGACGAGTAGAACTAGGTATGCTGAGTTTAGGCTCGTTTTGTTAATTATGATGAGAACTAACACCCGGACTTGATGGAGTTACCTGATGGTGTACTTCGGTGACTACTTCTGGAACTTCTGGACGAGTAGAACCAGGTGTGCCGAGTTCGGGCTCGTTTTGTTAGATATGATGAGAACTTACCTCCAAGCTTGATGGAGAGACTTGATGGTGTACTTCGGTGTAAGAGTTCCAGTAGTAGTCACCAGTACACCATGAATCTCTGCATCAAGCCCGAAGGCTAGGTCTCATTATAACCAACAAAACGAGCCCAAAGTCGGCACACCTATTTCTACTCATCCAGGAGTTCCTGTAAGTCACCGAAGTAAACTCATCGGTTATCCTGTCAGGTCGGGGGTCTCATTATAATTAACAAAACGAGCCAACCGGCACAACTAGTTCTGCTCGTCAAGGATTCAGTAGTGGTCACCGAAGTCACCATCAGGTATTCCGTCAAGTCCGGGCGTGTTCTCATCATAACAACAAAGGAGCCCAAACTCGGCACATCTGGTTCTACTCGTCCAGGAGTTCAATCACCAAGCACTCAAGTCTCTCCATCAAGTTCGGAGAATGATCTCATCGCCTAACACAAGCAAACTCGGCACCTGGTTCTACTCGTCGAAGTTCAGTAACAATCACCAAGTACTCAGATCACTCCATAAAGTTCAAGACGAATAGGCATTTATATATATATTTATATTTATATATAATAAATAAATTCCACTTACTTTTAGCGAACCAAAATATAATAAAAATGTGTGATTATAAAAATAATAATATTATTTTACCTTGTCAAGTACCTATGTATCAAAATCGAATATTTTGTGTTTGTACAGCGATCTTTTTCAGCTGCTGCAATCAGGCAGGCGATACAGTATCCACTCACGACGGCAGCCAGGCGCGGACTGTGGTTTCATCGAAATTTTTGTACAACAAATCAAAACAGGCACCAAAAATAAAATAACTCTTATTAAAATCTTAATATTTGTTGACGCCTGACGCATTTTATTAGCAACCACGCGCTTTAGATAGTAATAGTTTTTAAATTATAGCAGTTTATGTATACTATGTAATGTACTGTTCATTGTCATATTTTTGTCACTACCTGCTCGTTCATTCTGTCATTGGCTCTCGCATTATATAGACCGTTACCAATTCAGTCTCTGTTATTATTTCAAAATTTGGGATAATCCCCCACATGGTCCTGGATCGAGCCGGATATAAAGAGATTAATTGGATTAATTTTTATAATGAAGAAGGAGCGTGAGTCAAATTATTTAAACCGTTTCGGTTTGTTTTCGAGTTGCAACAATTTGAAGATTCAACTTGGACTTTGCACCAGCACACAAAGGACAAAAGGCTAACAATTTTTATTTAAACCCAAAACTCTTAATGATCAGGTTTTCATTTATTATTAAGGTTGGTAAATTGTATTATTAACTTTGAGTATTATTTATTTTCGTAAGTTATTACTATAAAAGTGTTAATGTTAGTTACCACATTGCATTATAACTTTGTTGTATATTTGACAGTTTAAGTTACAATTAAGTTAATTTCGTATTTAATACAATACAGTTAGCGTAACAGCTGCATTAAATTACTAGTGTAACCATTTCAACTGGCTATTTTGTGTAATAGGTTTTATGTATAGGTACTAATAGTTATTTTATAATACCGTCAAGTACATACTTGTTAGATAATTTCACTTGTATTTCCTTACTTTAAATTATTTCCTTTGTTGTGATTAAGTTAGGTAAATTTTCGTAGTGTTTTTTTTTTGTCATTATTACCTATTTAAGTTTTTATTGTATAACGTTCTAGGTTGACTACAAACGCCTTTCAGTGTGACCGAAGAAAAAGATTTAATTAAATAGCGAGGAAGTTTTAAAGGTCGTTTGACTTTTTCACAAATTATTTAAATTCGCTTAGCGTTTCTTCGTTGGATTCTTCGGCGGTAAGTGAGTTGCAATTGCGTATGGGTAAAATTGAGTCACTGTACGACCAATTTGACGAGGTACAATTAAGACTCGAGTGCATTAGCGATAACGTTGATATAATTCTTGCGGAGCGTAATGATTTTGAGTCACAGTATTATAAGGCACTGTGAAAAGCACAAAATATTATATCACAATATAGTAAATGTAATGAAGAGTCAGCGTGTGATAAGTTTTCTTATGCTAGTACAAGCCAGCATAAGCTAGTTAAATTACCAACCATTCAGTTGCCGAGGTTTAGTGGGAGGTTGGTGGGAGGTGGTGGTTGGTGGGAGGTGGGAGGTTCATATGAAGATTGGCTAGAGTTTCGGGACACCTTTACCAGTCTTATTCACACTAACGATGAAATAGACAATGTTAATAAATTTCATTATCTACGTGCATCTCTAGATGGATCGGCTGCTGTGGTACCTCAATCTATTCAGTTTTCCGCGAGTAACAATGAATTGGCATGGAATCTTCTGTGTGAAAGTTTCAACAATAAACGTTTGCTCATTCAAAATCATGTATCTGCTTTATTTAACCTCGTGCCTATCACAAAAGAGTCATCGGTAATTTTAAAACGCGTTATCGACCAATTAAGTAAAAATATACGTGCGCTAGCAACGTTAGGTGAGCCTGTTAAGTACTGGGATACTCTCCTAATATATGTACATTGTCACTCATAAGTTAGATCCAAAATCCTATCGTGAGTGAGAGGAGCTTAAGGGGAGTTTAGACAAGGAAAAGTTGATAACTTTTGATGTTTCTCGACTTTATGCGAAATCGTGCCGATTTAATTGAAAAGTTAGAACTCTCACGTAGCGGAGGACAATCGCATACAATTTATAATAACAGGGCTAAATTAAAAACCATGGTCACCGTCGCTAATCCCGATGATGGCTCAAGTGCTTCAACCTCACTTTCCAAATATTGTCCTAAATGTAATAGTGAACACAATTTGAGCGATTGCCCTCAATTATTAGCGTTAAGTAATAATGCACGGCTAGAATTGTTACCTAATTATAAAGTTTGCTTTAACTGCTTCCGCAAATGTCACTTTGCAAACCATTGCAAAAAACGGGATGTAAAATATGTCGATGAAAGCATCATACCCTTATTCATTCGGAAGGTACTGCGCTTAAGCATCCTGGTAGCAATAAGGATCGAAATGAATCTCACGACACCGTTGGAGACTATACCAGCACCACCTAGTGCTAACATTACTCTGTCAGCGATTGTCGAACCGTCATCGTTAGGTAGGCGAAGTCGAAACGAATACGTCGTGTTGTTGTCTACTGCATTAATTAAACTGTATGATAAAAACAATTGTGAGCACATAGCTCGCGCCATGCTCGATAGTGGAAGCACTTCATGTCTTATGACAGAAAGTTTAAGTCAGAAGTTAGGTCTGCCTATTAATTGTTTTGGCAAATTTTTACTTGGCATTAATAATGCACCTTCGACAATGATCAAAAATGAGTCGCGTAGCTATTAAGTCATTGGATGAAAGTTTTACAACAAATCTAAAATGTTTTATTTTGCCGACAATAACCGATAACGTACCTTGTCATAAAATTGATTTAAGGAATTTGAATATTCCATCAGATATTTGTTTAGCAGATCCCAATTTTCACATGCCGGCATCGATTGATTTAGTTATCGGCGCAGATATATTTTGGGACATATAAGGTTCTCAAAAATATAAATTAGGAGAAGGGAAACCAATTCTTTTTGAGACTAGACTAGGATGGTTAGTCTCAGGTCCGATCAATAGCAATCATACGATGGTTTCATCATATAATATTAAATGTAACTTTAGTAAAGTAAATAAGACCTTAGAGGATAGAATAGACAATCTACTCACAAAATTTTGGCGTCTCAAAGAGGTGGATTCAAGATCGACCAGTTATCTTCCTGAAGAGAAACTATGTGATCAAATAAAATTTAATCAAGTAAAAAAAATTATGTAAATAACTTCATAAAAAGCAATTCAGTTTCACAAGGGGTCGCTCGACAACTGATGCTGGTGTTGAGCTGATTAAATATATCATCAATGCATGGGAGAATTTACAGGATGGTTTGGGTATATTCTGTGATCTAACCAAAGCCTTCGATTGTGTTGACCATGAAACATTAATCAGGAAACTTCAACACTACCGTGTAAGAAGTGATGCTCTTAAATTTTTAATTTCATATTTAAATAACAGAGCGCAAAAAGTTGTCATTTTATTAAGAATACAACCCGTTTACTGACGGTCGTTTTTGTGTTCGTATTCCCCTTAAGCAAAATCCTGATGTATTAGGTGAATCTTTTGAAAGAGCTATGCAACGGTTTTTGTCCTTGGAGCGTAAACTGAAAAATAAGCCAGAACTACTTTTATGTTCGAATATCAGTCTTTAGGACATATGTCTGAATGCCAAGACAGGGAATTTGTAAACAAGCCCTATTTCATTTCCCACCATGGCGTTTTGCGCGAGAGTAGCATGACTACAAAATAAAGAGTCGTGTTTAACGCTAGTGAGCCGACTTCATCAGTTATTTCATTGAACAGTATTCAGATAACAGGCCCTACTGTTTAAGACAACCTTCTGTCTATATTCCTCCGATTTCGGCAATACAAATTTATCTTAGCTGCCGATGTGGAGAAAATGTATAGACAGATCGTCGTAAACCCCATGGACAGACACCTGCAGCTCATACTTTGACTCGGAAACTTTGGATTGGATTTAAATGTGACGAAGTGAATAATGCTATATCAAAATTAGTGCATTAGTTTAACGTTAATAATCTACATTTAAACGGAAATAAAACTAAATGTTTTCAATTCACAACAACGAATGTTAAAAATCTGGGTACCAATGTGTTTTTAAATGGGGAAGAACTGAGCCTGTTGAATCCACTGTTTTTCTTGGCAACACTCTCGACGCAAAGCTTCAGTGGGGCCCCCATATTTCCAAACTAGCAAGCAGACTAAGTTCTGCAGCCTATACTGTAAAAAAGATTAGAGGTCTCACTAGTGTCAAGACAGCTAGATTAGTTTATTTCAGTTATTTCCATAGCATAATGTCTTATGGGATTTTGCTATGAAATGCAACTGATTCAGAAACTATTTTTGTTTTACAGAAGAGCTATTTACAACCTAAAACCGAGAGAGTCTCTTAGAGATAAATTTAAAGAAATAAATATATTAACTTTGGCCTCTCAGTATATTTACGAAAATTTAATGTATGTTCACAAAAACAAAGGTAGTTTTAGTAAAAAAAGTGATATACATTCTGTAAACACTAGGAACAAACACAAGCTAGTGATACCAGTTTCTCGACTCCACAGAGCCAGTAACTCATTCTTGGGGCAATGTATACGCTATTACAACAAGGTCCTGGAAAGTGTACAGACTCTTTCTATTACTAAGTTTAAATGTTTTGTTAAGCTGAAACTGTATAAAAAGGGTTATTATAGTATAAATGAATACATGGTTGATAATAACCCCTGGGAATGAGGTGGTCGCTTCCAAGCAGTTTCTAAAATAAATTTTGTTCTTAAATAGTTTGTACAACTATTAATTTAAAATTTACTTTTTAAAAAAAGTCCCGCTGGGTTTCTTGCTGGTTCTTCCCAGGACAGAGGTTTTTTTCGAACCAGTGGTAAATAAAAAAAATATTTTCAATAAAAATTACACATGTAATCTACATTGAATAAAAATTATTCTATTCTATTCTATTCTATTCTGGCGTCACGACTCATCTGAACCGGTGAAAATCTATCAGTTGAATACTGTGACATACGGAACGACTAGTGTGCCTTTTCTTGCTACTCGATGTATAAAGCAAATAGGTATCGAGTGTAAAGACAAAATTATATCACAGATTATTTTGCATGATTTCTATGTCGACGACTTATTAACAGGAGGGGTGAACTCGAAGAAGTCAAGGACATAAAAACAGGGTAACATCCGATCTTGCTTCCGCGTGTTTGTCACTCAGGAAGTGGAAGTCAAATTGCAAGGAGTTGATTTCCGAACAATCTCAAACATCGTTGGATTTAAACATCGGAAGTAGTCAACTGAGTAAGCTTTTAGGTCTTAACTGGCGTTCAGATTCTGACGAACTCTGTTTTCCGATAGGTTCTCTAGTTGTTAATATCTATACAAAGCGCGATATACTTTCTGCAATAGCGCAAATATTTGACCCCCTAGGGCTGCTAGCTCCATGCGTTATAAGAATGAAAATATTGCTACAGAAATTATGGTTGCAAAGGCTAACCTGGGATGAGCAATTAACACCCATGATAAGTAAACAATGGGCAGAATTAATTATAATCTTAGTATTCCTCGTATTGTCATTTGTGGCTCATGTAAGTTAATTGAACTACACATTTTCTGTGATGCTACAACTATACAATTAATATAGCTGCAGCATGTCTCTACCACGTATAGAATTTGTGTGTATGTTCGCAGCATAAACGATAATGGAGATATTACTTTGCATTTGTTAATAGCTAAAAGTCGTGTTGCTCCCATTAAGCCTACGACAATTCCGAGATTGGAGCTTTGTAGCGCTCTCATAAGTGCGCCAATTTATGAAAAGGTTATCACTTCACTTCGGGTGCAAATTAGTCGTACTATATTCTGGACCGACTCTACTATAGTATTAGAATGGTTAAAAATGCTACCCGCTAAACTTCAGCTATATGTGCGCATCCGTGTAGCGGAGATATTAAAAAAATCAGGAAATTGTATTTGGAGGCATGTACCGACTAGTGACTACCCCGCAGACCTTCTGTCTCGTGGAGTTAACAGCGAAACATTGCAGCATCGTCATCTGTGGTGGTGTGGTCCAAGGTATCTTAAACAAAATATATCACAATGACCTTCACAACCAAAAAATTTCACTTTACCACCCGAGCTTAAACCGGAAGTCTCATTAAATGTTACTGACAATGATAATAAATCTTTTGAATTAATTAATTTTAATCAGTTTTCCAATTTTTTAAGACTTAAACGCACCGTAGCCTATGTCTTACGTTTTATTAAGATATGTAGAAAACAGTTTCCTTCTACTAACTATTTAACCGAGTGTGAACAACAAGACGCGTTGAATGCCATTATTAGGATCGTACAAGGGAATTCAACCCATTATTTCAAATTTGAAATCCAAGCTGAATGTCTGGTACCTGGACGACGGTACACTTAGAGGTAGAGCAGATGACGTCCTCAATGATCTTACTCATATTTTCAAAATTTTAAAAATATTGTGCTTGAACCAAGTAGCAATAAATGTGAAATATTTTTTCCAATAATTTATCTAGTTCTACCAGAGACACTTTACTTCAAAATTTCTATCATATTTCTCCAGGAATAAAAATTGTCAGTACGGAATCGCTATACTTTCTAGGTGTCCCGTTGTTTTTCGATAGTATTAAACCTATTTTGAAAACAAAATTTGATCAGTTTTTAAAGAACGTTGATAAATTGTATAAATTAAACCCCCACATTGCCCTTACTATTTTAAAATATTGTCTACTTGTACCTAGACTTACATACTTACTCCGCTCGAGTCCAGTCTGGAAATGTTCGGATATTTTAAAAGATATTGATAATAATCTTAAAATAGCTATAGAAAAAATTCTAAATTTAACTTTATATACAACAGCCTGGACTCAAGCTACTTTACCTATAAAATTTGGTGGTATTGGTGTGAGAAATCTTTCTAACGTTGCATTGCCTGCTTTCCTTGCTTCCGTGCATAGTGCTTTGCTACGGAGGCAGGGCAGACATGGCGAGTGCTCTGTCCCGGCGAAAATGTTCCACTGGAAGTTAATCAACAAAAACAGTGGGATATTCCGTTGGTACAGAACGTGCAGAGAGATTTGTTTCACAATTTTTATAGTGACCAAGATCAGGCACGCCTTCTAGCTGTTTCGACTAAGGAATCTAGTCACTGGTTACACGCTTTACCATCAAGTAATCTTGGCACATTACTTGATGGGAAAAGCTTGCGCATCGCCGTAGGAATCCGACAAGGAGCGGCGATTTGTCAACCCCATCAGTGCCCCTGTGGTAGCAGCGTCGACAAGTTTGGGGTCCACGGACTCTCATGTATGAAAAGTGCTAGTAGGTTTTCACGGCACGGTTCTTTGAACGATGTCATCCGAAGGGCTCTTGTCTCTATAAATGTTACCTCGATTTTAGAGCCATGTGGAATATTTAGAGACGATGGCGGGAGACCCGACGGTATGACATTGGTCCCTTGGGAGAGAGGTAAAGCCCTAGTGTGGGATGCTACTTGCGTAGACACTTTTGCGGGCTCTCATCTCAGGGGTACCTCGTTTAGAGCCGGGGCGGCATCAGAGGCAGCTTAACTGAGTAAGTGGCGCAAATATAAGTCTCTGAGAGATAAACACATATTTGTGCCATTTGCTGTAGAGACTATCGGTCCGTGGGGTCCACGTGCGGTGAAGTTCCTAAAGGAGGAGTTCCTTTAGGAACTTCATCCGCGACTGGTCGTTGCTGCTGATGATAAGAGGGCTGGTTCTTTTCTCGCTCAAAGGCTAAGTATAGCCATTCAGCGGGGAAACGCAGCCAGCCTTCTTGGTACGATACCGCGGGGAGTAGGACTGTACGATAATTAAGTTACTAGTTTTAGTTTTTTTTTATTATAGTTTTTAATATTGTATATAATAAAATATTGTATATTATGTATAATAAGTATTATCTAATAAATATACATACTAATCTTATGACTGGAAAAGTGCTGGAAAATTGTAATCTCACTTACGAGGAGTTTAATATGACGCTGGTGCAAATTGAGGCGATACTGAATTCTCGGCCTCTCACGCCATTGTCATCTGACCCAGAAGACTTAGTGCCTCTGACACCAGGTCATTTTTTGATCGGGCGACCACTAACGTCCTTACCAGACAGAGATTACAGAAGTCATCAAAGTAGCTATTTAACCCGTTTTCAACGTATTGAGCAGCTCCGCCAGCATTTCTGGACTAGGTGGTCTAAGTAGTATGTTTCTGAACTTCAGCAACGAACGAAATGGCGTTTCAGTAATGATGACCTGAAATTGAATTCTCTCGTTGTCGTAAAGGAAGACAATCTGCCTTCATTGAAATGGAAGTTATACCGAGTCGTTACTGTTTATCCTGGACCTGACAACATCAGTCGTGTGGCAGATATCAAAACGTCTGCTGGACTAATTCGACGATCGTTCAGCAAGATTTATCCGCTCCCTGTGCCTTCTGGTTGACGTGCTTTCAACGCCCGAGGGCATGTTGACGCCTGACGCATTTTATTAGCAACTATGCGCTTTAGATAGTAATAGTTTTTAAATTATAGCAGTTTATGTATACTATGTAATGTACTGTTCATTGTCATATTTTTGTCACTACCTGCTCGTTCATTGTATCATTGGCTCTCGCATTATATAGACCTTTACCAATTCAGTCTCTGTTATTATTTCAAAGTTTGGGATAATCCCCTACAATATTGTACATAATAAAATATTGTATGTTATGTTATTGCAATCCGTTATAATTCATCCGTATTAGCAAAATATGTGAAAAAAATAAGCATCAGTTTTTTTTACGACTATTTGTGACATTTTGATAAAAAGTAACACTATAATTTTTTATTGAATATGTCTGCCTACTTATAGTATTTTTAGAAATCTTAATATATGTTGATAATAGAACAAAAATGTACCTAAACATTAGCCGGTATCGTTAATTTTGTAGAAAATGGCTATGGAATATCGTTTTTACAATATAAAAAACTATTATTATCAACAAAAAAGTTACCACCATTTAAAGATGAAGAACTATACGTGGTAGTTATTAGTTATATTTGATTTGGTTTAGTTTTGTCACAAAATGTACCGAAAAACAGCATAATTTTGCCCGATTTGCAAACGCACCCTTAAGGTAAAAAATTAGCTGAGATTAAAACCCGCAAAAGGAAGTAACTTTTATCACGACCTTCAATTCTTATTGTCATCGAGCAATTTAATCTTCCTCCTTTTCTCTTGTATTACTTCCTTTTGTATTATTTCTTTATTTTTGTTCAGAATACAGAAAAAAAATGCAAACAAGGATGATAAGCTAAAATTATAAACGTCTGAATTGTGAAATATTATAATTAAGATTTTTTAATTATAATTATTAAATTTCAAGTAAATGTTTGCTGAGTTTAGGTATCCAGCAGCATATTTTAGTATGTTAAGGTTTTTAACATAATGTAATAATATATTATATTATTACCAATACACGAAAAGGTTAACTGTGATATTTTATGTTGTATAAAGAATTCATCATTAATGAGTTATGCATAAAATATATAAATTTCTAAAACAAAAATATTTTTCCTCGTTTACTCACTCAGCCCAGGAATGTAAGAATACAACAATAATATCAATATATTTTATAGTATATTTATATGTTTTGAACCATTCGAAAATATTCATAATTGTTATTTATATTTAATAACTTACCTACTACGTTGAGTTGAAATGCCAAAGACATTTTTGGTTCCGTATTAACTTGGCATTCATAAATGCCTGCGTCCCTTTCCTGTGGAAATTTGATTTGTAGCGTCCAATTTTCTGACTTATCCGGTCTTATAACCTGGCGAAAATTAAAGAAATAAGTAACTTTTTAATTTTATATGATAAACAAACGTAACTATAATCGACAAAAAATAATATTTTATTATTGTTTACATAATAATATTCCATAAATACGTAAGAAAAAGTTGTTTCATCAAATCTTTTAAAGAATCCATAGGACAACAAAGTTCGTCTGAGATAACTCCATTTATTTACTTACTTGAAATCTCTGGTCAGATGTATATGTCAATATCCCTGCTGTTAGTATATGAAGGTCCCGTTTTCTTATCCATGAAACCTACAAAATTGTGAAAATTTCTTATATATTTCCTGATACTTACAATTAACCAGTGCTTAATGCAATCTCACCAAGAAAAAAATATTTCGAAGACATGTGAAGTCCGCGCATTTTTTTATAGAATAAGGGTGACAAACGAGCACACATTCCACCTGATGGTAAGTAGATGCTGTGGTAGACATCTTATCATCGGTTAAGAATCAAAATGCAGATACGTTGTCACCCTCGAAGACTACGATGAAATGTCTCGTTTCCAGTAAAAAGGGTCTCCATTACTCTACACTCACCATACGAAACACAGCAGTATTAAGCTGCTATTTTACGCTGGTATTCTGTGAGCGCGCGGTCCTTCCCCGGTCGAGCCAACCCATTCGTGCTACAACTATAATATAGCTGCAGCGTGGCTCTACCACGTAAAACCATTCACGCCGTTCACTGTGCAATCCTCAACGTCATATTAGTCGTAAATATGTAATGGTAACCCACTGCAAGCCGAATCTTATTAGGCAGTCTACCCAACTCAATTACACTCATTTTGTGAAGCTTTTGCCTGACTGTAGCAGCTTCGGTGTGATTCCTGTAGCCGATCAAAGTCTCTGTCACGATAGCACTGCTATTGTATGAGTCCACACTATGATTGATGTTGACATTGAAAATCATCGTCCAATCGATGCGGTAACTGATGCACCATTGTGTTCACATCGACGGGTATATTATTGACTTGTCCGATGATGACGTAGCTGCCGCCGTAACGCAACCGACGTATCTGCATGAATGGTAGACGCGGTGATACTAGACGTGCACTGATTGAATCTAATGAGGGCAACCCATGTTGCTTAGTTGGATACACAAATTCGTTTGAACGTGACAACGCGGGGACTTTGTCAGAGTCCAGTAATTTCCTATACGTACCGCACAGTTTAAAGTCAGCCACTGCCTCTTCTGTTAAAGTATTACTAAGCAGCGGTAAGTGTTTTTCTTTGGTGGCTTCAATGAGCGCAGAAACCGTAAACGTAGCAGTAAAACGTACACTAGCTGCTGCCTAATGTGTCTTCATAATCGGCAATCACACACAATCGATTTCTATATAGTACGGCGTTGATGTAGAAGCGGTAACATCATCCACTTGCATAGGCTCGGCTGCCACAACTGCAGATGTACTGACGGCGTCGTTGATCCGCTCGGACGCCTTCGTTCTTTTACGTTCCCGACACCACTTCACTGTATCATATGGTGTTTTATGAATATCACTGGATTGCTCTTGAAAAGCCCTTTCAAACCTTATATGATTTGTATATTTTGATTTGGCTTTTTGATTTTTTATGTATTCACTATAACTATTTCATACAAATGTCTTATATATGCAATCGATAGGTCTTGAAGAGAGCTGACGATTGGAATTTAAACGAAAGTCGTAGGTTCTCCAAATCAAAATTTATACCAAACAGTAATTTAGAGACGCTGCGAAACGACCTCAAAATGACGGCGCTCCCCCCTCAGCCGCACGCGATGCATCCTTTAGCTATCGAGTGATGTAATTAAATTTTGTATGTAGGTGATAGATATGGAGCTGCAACACCAAACTCTATCCCCCGATTTTGTTATCATCAATTTTCTGAATGGCCTCACAGTAATAAATAATTTAATGAGGTATTCACGTCAAAAATTACCCAATAAGAATTAATTGTATTCTACATTTAATAAAAATTATTAATTTCTATTCTGTAAGAGAATCCATCAACCAATTTCATCTGTGGATTTTGTAAGGGGTGACTACTGCTAGAGCGATCTAATGACTTCCGATATATAGTTGTACACGATCTCGTTTACGTCAGGCTTAAAATACCCAGACCAGAGACGTAAAGCAACGTCAAAGGTGCAAAACGTCTGGTACTGTGATGTACGTCCGCCTGCCTAGCGTAACGTTAAAAAAGAACTTCCCTACACTGAGAAAGACCCTTTTATATGTGATAGAGTCATGCTGCAGCTATATTATAGTTCTAGCACGAATGGATCGGCTCGACCGGGGACGGACCACGTTCTCACAGAATATAAGCGTAAAATAGCAGCTTAAGACTGCTGTGTTTCGAATGGTGAGTGTAGAGAACCGGACACCCTTTTTACTGGAAAAGAGGCACTCCATCTTAGTCCTCACGGGTGACAACGCATCAGCATTTTGATTCTTTATTGAGGATAGATGTAGATGTCTATGGGTCACATCAACCACTTATCATCAGGTGAACTGTGTGCTCGCTTGTCACCCTATTCTATAAAAAAAAACCTTTGCCTAGTTGTGAACGTTTACATTCTAGTAAAAATTAACAAACAATTGATAAAGTAAAGTAAAATATCTCTGCATTTGACTTTACTTACCGCTTTATCTCCTAGTTGTTCAACCCTACAATGAAGGAATGCAGTCTGACCAACTACAGTGGTAACGTTCCGTGGCACATTGTACTCGAAGTAAGGGAAAGATCCAACGCTGTCCTCGCCATAATGCGCAGTACCTGTAATTCATAAACACAATCATCTCTAATTCTGTGTCGTATTATTATTTGGAGTATTAGTAATTTGTATCTCGTTTATAAGTTGGCAACATTTTTACAAGGCATATAAATGTAATATGGAAAGATATAAATGGAATATGTAGTTTTTTATTTTCGTCCCATAGATTATATATACTAGTTTCGCCTATTCCACCTAAACTTACCCAACCCTCTCTGTAGAGAGTATACAAATAATGTCATTTTAATCTACCGTAGATAGTTATTTAAATATATCTTATTTTGAGTATTTTCGTAAAAAGATTTTGAACAGAGAATAAATAATAGAGGGACGTGATTCACAAAGGCAGATATTGGCATAATTATTGTGAAATCAAAGGTCATATAAAAATTTCATTCTTACTATATAAAACTTTAAATTCGTAAAAGAATATCATATAACCAAATCACTTAAGTATTTACATAAAATGTATCAAAGCGACTGTAAATGTTGCTCAAATTATCAAAACAGCGTGATAAAGTATCTCTAGTAAAAAATGTGTAAAAATAAAATATTTCAACCAGTGTGAATAGACTGGATCTGTAGAACTCTGGTAAATTTAAATTTCTACTTAACCGCGGTTTATCCCAATATTTAAGATTTAATATTTAAGTCCAAAAAAAATACATGTCATAGATACATCCTTTATTGAGTGATATTTAAGTTTCAAAACACGATACATTGTACTTTGCTCGATCGAAAAAAAACCCGAAACAGTTTCGATTTTAAAACTTTTTTAAGTTTTACGTCGTAATTACAGCACGAAATTATATTACAATGGCATGTACTCAAAGGTAGTCATATTATAAAGTGATTTTGATGGATATTTTTTTTAAATCAATAGTCTTGTTAACAATTAAAAATTAAAATAGTAAAACGGCTCACGCGGAGACACGCACCTCACGCTTAGTGTCCAGCCGGACGTCGTTAAGGTTGGACCTGTGTCAAGTTCTTTAAGATACGCTCCCCGCACTTTTGAATAATGGCATATA
Source organism: Parnassius orleans (assembly GCA_029286625.1). Taxonomy (NCBI): domain Eukaryota; kingdom Metazoa; phylum Arthropoda; class Insecta; order Lepidoptera; family Papilionidae; genus Parnassius; species Parnassius orleans. The sequence goes on along the minus strand of JAGSMP010000111.1, from coordinate 3,027,929 downwards.
AAAAAAAATCAAATTTGAAAAACAATAAACATCTGGTGACCACAGTAACATAATTGTTCTAAATAAATCAGTAAGACCATTATTGTTACCGAAAATGTATTTATATGAAGATTTTGTAATAGTATAGGCGTACAGTACGACCATTATTGTAGCCGAAGATGTGTCTAAGTTTTATTAATTAGTCTATGTAAAGAAATAAAACAGACTTAATTGATTACAGTGCATCAATACCCGGCTGTGAGAAAGTTTCATTGGGACATAAAAAATGCACAGAAGAACAGTAAGTACCCAACAGGCATTGATTGAGCATATTACGCAAATTGATTTTATTTCTACGCAAGTCATAGACACTCCTAGTTATGGAATGATATGAGTTATAGAAATGCGTTCTATTTTTTTTTTTCTAATCTTATAATAGTAGCGAAGGCCAGAAATAACTATAACCATTTTTTTTTTCAAAATTCACATTTGGCGCGAATTTGATTCGTATGCAAAATGGAGAAACTCGAACTGGTGCGCCGAATTTAAACGTGGCAGAAGCGCCTGCAATGAGGACTCTCGCTCCGGGCGGCCAACAACGGCCACTACGCAATAAAAAGTTAAAAAAATCGAAGAAATTATTAAGGTAGATCGACGTGTGACCATCCATTATTTAGCTAAGATTCTAAAGCTTTCGTTTAGAAAATTTAGTTTATTTTAACTCATACCTTAAAATTTAAAAAGGTGGCCACGCGTTGGATTCCTTGAATGTAAGCAGAGGTCCAAATGTTAAAAGATAGCAAGACATTTCAAAGATAAATTTAGCAATAATTGAAGAATATCCAGATTATTTTTGCGCTCGTTTCGTAACCGTAGATGAAACGTACCCCATTTTGATCCGGAGACGAAAAACCAAAGCAAGGTGTGTAAAACACCATCTTCCCCGCCTGCCAAGATATTCAAGGTTTCTGCGTCTGCTGGAAAACTAATGGCCTCTGTCTTCTGGGATGCTGACGGTATAATAATAACTGACAATTTTAGTAAAAGAGAGACAAAACCGGAGGTTATTAAGTATCATTAATCATAACATTACGCGATGAACTAAAGAATAATCGTCGAAGAAAATTGCATGCTAAAGTACTTTTTCATCATGATAATGCCCCTGCCCATCGATCTGATGGTACAGGCGCTGCCATGAAAAATTCTTGGTTTCAGTTTATGCAGCACCCACCATATTCTCCACCAGATAAAAACAACAATTTGAATTTGGAGATGAAAAATCTATCTCATGTGGTGTCAATTTCCCATGGTATTGAGCATGAGCAGCAGGCCCTGCAGCAGATACAGCAGCAAAATAACCTTAGTATAGAGCCTTGTGGATTGTCCATTGATAAAACCTATCCTTTTATTGGAGCTACGCCTGACGGACTAATTGCTATTGATATAGATGACATGCTAGTAGAGGTGAAGTGTGCTATTTCAAAATCCAAAAAAAAAACGCCTAATGTGTGTAAATAAAAATATTGAAATATGATAAAAAATCTAACACCTTAACAATTAACCAAAAGTGATTTTTACTCCCAGGTACAGGGACAACTACACGTGACCGAACGGCAAATATGTCTCCTTGGAATTCGGGTGAATGAAAATGAACATATACGTATTGAACGCATTTGAAAAGATGACAATTTTTGGAAGACGAATATGAAAGGAAATAATGGTACAATTTTATTTAGAATGTTTAGTTGCCAGAAATAGTAAACATCTTTCATTACAAGATAAAGAAAATGTGAAGCTTTCATCAATCTCGCAGCAAAAATCGAAAAATGACACTCAACCGGGCCTTAGCACATGTCCACTTGACTTCGTGGAATATTGATTTGTTGATTTGATACCCAATACCCGTACTCTCTGTTGATGTCACGTGGTTCGTCGAGGGAGCAAGTGTAGTTTTTATTTATTTTATTTTGCCAAATGCAATTTTTTTTAAGTTCAAATATTTAACTTTTATTCTGAATGTTCTAAATTTTTTGTTTTATTATGTTACTGTGTGTGTGTGTGTTGTGAATTTACAAATATATTTCTGTGAACAACTTACCGGGCCGTGTAGTGTCGGTGTAAGAATAACTATTAGGTACCTATATCATCCCGTGGGTGTCGTAAGATGCGACAGAGGGAAAAAAGTCAGGAGATGAGCAGCACCGTCTCCCTCATAACGTCTAAAAATAAAAATAAAACTGCGGTTGCCAACCCGCTTACCAAGCGTGGAAACTATGGCAAATATCGCCCCTATGAGGCAATCTAAGGGGGAGGCCTATGTTCAGCAGTGGACTTTAATAAGCTGAAACGGTAAGGGGACAACCTAAATTTGTTTCGTTAATAAAATTAGTTGATTGTTAAAACTTCTATAAAGTGATATTATATGTACATTCTATGCAATAATAAAAGTAAACTACTCAATAATAAAATGTAAGTCTGATGTAATAAAGAAATCCTACCAAAGAAGAAAAGTAACAATTCAGTTATTTAATATAGTTATTATTATAGTATTCAAATCAGTTGATCGACTGAAAATATTTATACTGTGGCGTGTATTTACCGCACGCAGCACAGAGTATTACCGCATAGAGTACCTATGGTTCACGCAGCATCGTGAATAAATACGTCGTGCTTCGCACTAAATGGCGTGAGCTGGGAAAGCGTTATAATTGCCTACAGGTCTGGGATAACCACCCTTTAATATGAACTTATGTTACTGAACTCTGAATCTAAAGTAAAACTGAATAGGCCTGAATCTATCTTAATTATGATAAAGCAGCTGAAGGGTTGAGTAAGTACACGATTTTATTTAATTAATTTGGGATAGTGTAGAGTGAAGTAGTAAAATTTTACTTTATTCTTATTACTATCCCAAAATTTTTAACCTTTTTCTTGAACTGTATCAGTCAGTCAACAAAACCAATGGTTAAATCAGTAATTAAAAAAGAGAGAAAACTTTTATATCCTATGTCACTTCCACAACTAAGACGATTCTAACAACAACCCATATATTAAGATCCATCAAGCCATTTAGATTACAGAGTGTGCTAAAGAAATAGGCATATATACATACACTCGAAAAATATTACCCTCCTTCTGCGGCAGTTGAGCAAAAAATCTCGACTGAAGCCAAAATTTGAGCAAAACAAGTATTATTATAGCCTTAGAGTATTATTGTGTGGCGATTCTTTGTTTCAATAGTACTGTTATATTAAAATAGTCATAAGGCAATACGTAAAAATATTATAGAATTTATTTATCCTATATGAAAGCAATTTTGGTTAAATAGCCATGTAAAATTGTAAGTAATTTAACGGCGTAACACACGTGTTGACATCTTATTAAAGAATAAGCATTTTTAACATTCTGTTTGTTGTAGAGTCCCAAATGGAATAGCTAATGTTACAATTAGCGTAAACAAAGGCAGGTTGATTAAGAAATTATTCGGGTCTGCGACAACATCTGAGCTCTAATGTGGGTACGTGTCAGGTAAACATCCTTAATTTTGGAGCTTGTACGACCCCTTTTTACGCAGAAGTTAAGACTGTAAAAAGTTTAGATCTGACAGATTAAGGTTTGCTTAATGCTATTCATTCATTGTATTAAAAATTCAAAGCTTTGTGAAGCGTGCTACATAAGTAAGTTTACATTTCATGAATATTCTGAGCGAAAAAAATTACGTCGCTTTTTTGAATTATTCATATACTAATAATTATTTTCTTATTTAATAAGCCCTAAAACGCATTTTACCGGGTCACAAGTTAATTTTAACTAAAATTTTTTTTTAGCTAAAATTGTGGTAATATAAAAATAACATTATTTTTTTATATATCTAGAATGTCATTTTACAAGAAGATTAGCATTAAACACCACACATTGGGTAAGAATATTGAAACTGGTAGGCGGATTTCACCATACTTTATTGTAAATTTATACGTGGTATACCATTACCATTACAGCTTATTAAAAGTCTACTGCTGGACATAGGCGGCTCCCATAGATTACTCAATAGGGGGATATTTGCCATAGTTGCCACACTTGGTAAGTTAACTGCTTGCCAAGTGTGGCAACTTGGTCACCACTCAGCCACTACAGTTTTTTTTATTTTTACTCATCCATTATCAGGCAGATGCTACTGCCCAACTCCTGGTTCATTCCTTCATTCATTTTTCCGTCTGTTGCCTCTTACGTCACCCACGGGATGATATGGGTAAAGGATATTCTTACACCACCACTACATGATTAAAGAGCACAATGGTAATGCCAGCTGCAGCTTTACAAGTCTCCTCGTCGGTCCGTCGCGTAAACACTGTGGTCCCTCAACTTGACGGGGAAACACTCAATGCCGCTGTGTTTCGTATGATGGGTGCAGAGAAATGAAGTATTCCATATTAGTCCTCAATCGCATCCGCATCCGCATTTTGATTCTTAATGTAGAATAGATGTAAATGTCTATCGACCACAGCATTCGCTTGCCATTGGTGAACTATGTGCCTAATTAGTCGCCTTATTCTATTAAAAACGTTTACGTACACGTTAATGTTTAACGTGGCCACAGCCACATTGCAGCAGTATTATAGCTGCAGCATAATGCTTATGTGTATCTTAAGTTGGTAAGTGAGGAGAACAAGATTTTACTAGTAACGAGGCATTCCTTCTCAGTTCGTAACGGTTCGTAACGCATCTGCATTGGATTCTTAATCGAGGGTAGATCTAGTTGTCTATGAACCACAGCTTTAAATTATATAAGATGCACTGTGGCCTAGGCATAGTATTTGGCCTAAAGTTTTTGTATTATGGCAATTATGGTTCGGTAGCACAGTGGCTAAGCGACACATCCAAAGCCAATTTTGGCGTTGCAAGCCGCGGGTTCAATTAACGCGCAAAACAAATGTTTTTTTATGGCTAACACATAATTTTTGGGCCTACATGTTTTTTTATACATTTTTTAAAAAAAATAGGCTCTTTTCTTGAAGAAATTGTTTCTTGGTTGGTATTGTGCATATTTTCCTATAAATTCTACTCGTAAGTGCCGTCCCCTCAGTGTCCGGGTCCGCTTTCCGACAGCGACATTTCACGGTCTTTAGCTCACTCATTAGTGAGCGACTCTTTGGTCTACGAACGCTCTTATCAATACTATTTCAAATCACATATATCCAAAGTGTTTTTCCGGTTTGCGAAATATTAATAATGTAAGTATTAAAAAAAAACATTTTCAAGCAGTCTACAATCTGTTAGAACATGGATTTAGCATAAGCTGCAGTCAAAGGAGACGCTTTAAATTTCCTTGCAAGCTCGCTAAGTTTTCCTAGCCCATAACACTTTCATTTTAAAACCTTAAGAGGCTTAGTCTGAGGCTGTTAGGTCAAGTGGCCGGCACGTGCGAGGCTTCCTTCGTTAAGCCAGTTACATTTATAACGAGTCGAGCTGCAATCTTAAATACAAAATGTGAGCTTAACACTGTAGTATCACATTTGGAGTACACATGATTTAACCCTTTCCCTGTCCCTTGTACTACATAATAGTACATTGTTATTGTCTTACTATTGTATCTGAACACCGGACAGTCAAAGTGTTAATTATTCAGCCAATTGCAATTTTTCACAAAGAGAATTTCTAAGTAAATTTTAATAAAAGCCTATTACGGTAATTATATATTATAAGGTATTTATGATAAAATATTTATTCGGAAAATTTTGCTTAAATTACAAAAATAAAGTGAGAAAGTATTTGTTGACTGATTTGTAAAAAAAATTTTATCTAGATTATGTATGTAGTTGACACACAATGATTTGATATTGTGATATAATGTAAATTAAAAACCAACGGCCGTACTTAACATCGATGCTTATCGATTATTTAAATTAAATAATAATAATATCTATACCTGCATGTTTTACATATAATTATACTTGTAGGTGGCTCAGGACCGTGCTTTGTGGCATTCCTTGTGGGAGGCCTTTATTTAACAGTGGACTTGAAGGGCTGTAATGATGATGATGATGATGATGATAAATCTCTATGTCTGTCTCCTTCTACAGTCATTTAGTGAAAAGAGCAACTTTAACAGTTTTCCTGTCCGCGAAATAGGCACAATAGTTAAACAATCGAAATGTTCAAATATGATTCATTGGACAGGGAAAGGGTTAAGTACTACTTAAATTGACGTTGATTTTTATGAGTAAGGCATCAATTATGTATTTTACAGTCATTAGTTACTAGAAAGCATTGCCTCACGTCGTATCTTATCGTACTATCGAAAACAAAATATTGTGAAATTTTATGTTATATTATGTATTTTCACTAAAAAGAGAAACAGCTAGAACTATAGGTCTGTCGTCATCACCTCCTTGTTCTTTGAAATAATGGAATCACTTATTAACCGCCAAGTTATTTGGCACCGGCTGTTTTGTAACCGTCAGTACGGTTTCCATCGGAGTCGGTCAGCGGGTGATCTTCTAGTTTACCTGACACATTGATGGCCGAAAGTAATCGAGTCCAATGGGGAAGCGTTGTAGTTGGGATATGGCGAAGGCCTTCGATCGGTTTTGGCACAATTTGGTCACAAGTTTTCTCGCAGATCGGAGTATCATAGTCGTAGTTGACAATGCACCAACTCTCCAAATCGGAGCCTGTGAATGCTGGTATTCCACAAGGCCGCATGCATCGCTGTCGCCTAACCTGTGCCTTCTTGCATGTCAATGATATGTTGATTGTTTTGCAGTCGACAGCATTGGCGCAATTTCAGCCTCACAAGGAATACTGAAAAATAATCTCATCTCTGAGGCGGGGCATCCCAGTGTCAGCTTCTTTCAGTCGGCCGTATCCAGGGCAAAGTGCGACCCGAATCGTCAACGACCGAGTTCTTTCTAATCGCCTTGACTACTAAATTGTTAATTTTTGTTAATTGTTAAAGTGCTTCACAATTTATACTGTAGTGAAATTTCGTGTAAGCTCCTACCAAGAATGCTTTTCTCAAATTAAGCTTCAGGAAAATTCAGGTTTTTCATAAGCATTAATAGTCTAAAGCACTTAACGAGATATCGTTGAAGGCAACTCTCGTTTGGAAGCTCCTTTATTTAATCTACGCCTAGTGTAGGAAATTGTACTTGACAAACGATAATTGCACTCGTTATTCGCAAAAAACAAAATTGTTTTTTTAAGTCGTTAAAAAAAAATAAGTTAAATTGTTTTAGTCCAAGGTGACATTATTAAAAACACACGCTTAATAAAGAAGACGCTCTGGAAATATTAAATAGTTTTGTACCCAAAATATCCGACCAGAATTATGAAACAAATATTACATTACCTTGACTCTCGGTAAAGAATCCAAGAACCATGATGATAATCACAATGAGTCCAATCTTCAGTCGATAACCAAGGAAGTAGTTCGTCTGCATTTCTTGTGTCCACATTACTAGCTGTAACATCACTCAGCCTTGTCTCATCCATTCGTTATATAGTTTTAGGTCTATTCTTAATTGCTTGAGACTCATTTGGAAAATCATCTGCAACAAAATATTCAAATTTAAAAAATTCTAGCATATAAAAGTTTTTTAGTAAATATCTTTTAATAAACATATTATGGGGATGAGTCGCTCGCGTCCGTAGGCTTCGACCACTAACTAGGCCCACCTACACGTGTCCCCGGGTGGTGCTAAACAGCGACAAAGCCGAAAAGATTAGACTCGGCTCCTCGCCGTATGGTGTGCACAAGTAAAATCTACCACCTGGTCACACCATGAGCCAACAAATAAAAAAAATGGCCCCAGTTCCCGGCGCCCCTTTAATGGGGCAGGGTTGAAGAATCTCCAGGGAGTAAAACCGGCGACGAGGTTCGCCACCCGTCACGTTCTGTCTCCCGGAGGGCTGAAAGTGGATTACGGAGGCCGTCATGGCTACGCTGAATGTATAATGGAGCAATGAATGATAAGATGGATGAAGTATGCGAAATGATGAATGATAGAGGAATAGATGTGTCGTAAGTAGGACAGAACGAAAGGGGAAGGATGCCACTACATGGCATGTATACCGCTTACTGGTCTGGTGTAGACGAGACCGAGCGGGCATGCCAGGGGTCAGTGTCATCCTTTCAGAAGAATAGGTCAGTAATGAAGAGTATGAATGTAAGCCAAGGCTGCTATGGATACGAATGAGAAGTGGGCTTAAAGAAGTTGTTTGTGCTAGGGTGTACGCCTTAGACATGTCTAAACCCACTTATATCCGACAGTTTTGGGACATGGTAAGATGGTGTTGAGGAAATGTAAGAGAATGAAAATATTATTATGTTAGGAGATTTTAATGGAAGGTTGGGGTGAAGAGGTCTGGTTATGAAAGGATATTAGGAACGTTCGGCGATGAAAGTAAATGAGAATGGTGAAGACCTCTCGCCGTATGTGTGGAAAAGAATCTTGTGACGAACATTTTCGCCATATAAAAGGATTCAGTATATGTATACATAAAGAGGTGATGATAGAAGCATGATAGATTTCATAATTGTGGATGAAAGAATGCGGAGCGCAGTGGTAGATACAAGGGTTTACCGGGGGTCCAACGTTGGACGGATCATTACTTGGTCTTATGTCGAATTAATGGTCTATTCAAGCGTTGGCGGCATCGACATCTGTGTCTACCACTGCGTTACAGCGTATAAGAACAGAGAGGTTACAAGATGAAGATGAAAGAGAAGTATAAATGTAGACTGAGAGAGAATATTATGGTTTGAATGAAATATGTATGAATGATTTAGACCTGAAGACTGTATGGAATAATGTTAAGAAAGTTTTAGTGGATGCAGCCACCGAAGTATGTGGTGTAAGTAAGAGAACAAATGAAAGGAAAAATAATACGTTGTGGTGGGATGATGAGGTACGGATGGAAGTTGAAGCAAAGAAGAGAGCATGGCTAGATTTACTGGCAACCAAAGCTGGTAATTCTAAGGTATGAATGATGAGATTGAAAGAAAAGGCAGACTTTAGACTTAAATAAGAGAGTAAAAGAAGTTGTTGAAAGGAAAGCAAGAAAGAACGGATAAGAATGATAGAAGGATATCTGATAACTTCCAGGCAAATATTAAAATGTTCTGGAAACTCGTAAGAACTGCTAGGAAATTCAAAACAGCCTAGAATGAATGCTATACGAGACGAGAATGGCTGTATGCTGAATGAAAGCTTCGAGTTTAAAGAGATGGAAGGAATACTTTGAAAGCGTGTTTATGAGTGAAGAGTCGTCTGAATTAAGTGAAATAGAAATTTCGAAAGAAGTGAGAGGTAGGAGATATAGATGAAATAATGAAAGCAATGAAAAGCATGAAAGCAGGTAAGGCAGGCGGATATGATAGAGTATCACCTGAAATGCTAAGGGCTGGAGAGGGAGTGCAGGCCCATACACCTTGTTTAATTTATGTTGGGAACTGGGCGGTACCGGAAGACTGCAAAGCCGTTATAGTCCCAATATATAAGGGAAAAACACAGCAGGACTGTAAAACTACTGTGGTATCAGCTTGCTTAGCATTGTGGGTAAACCTAAGGTGTTAATTGAAAGATATGGAAGAAACTGATGGAAAAATTTGGGATGCAAGCTGGATTTAGAAAGGGATGGGGTGTACGACTGTCTTTCCATGCGCATGATTATGGAGAAGTTTTAAAAAACCAGAAAGTTTTTGTGCGTTCATGGACTTGGAAAAGGCTTATGACAGAGTGGACAGGAATATGTTATGGCAAACACTGAACTCATTTGGTTTGAGCGCTGGTTTGATACAGGCATTAAGGTCTCTTATAGGACTCCAGTGCTTGTGTCAGGATCAACGGTCTACTGGACTGGTTTGGCATCCAAAAGGTGTCAGACAGGGCTGTAGCTTCCGTGGCTGTTTAACCATTTATGGACAGTTGTTTGCAAACTTTGAAAGTTGAAGAATGTGGGTTGAGAATGGTGAGTTAACCGTCAAATGCCTTTTGTACGCCGATGATTAAGTCATATTGCACCGTCGGCGGCCGAGTTGCAATGATGGTTACTTTAATGAACTGGTCATTAAAAGAAAGGGAATGAAAGTGAACGCAAGTAAAAACGAAAGTGATGGTTTTGAAAGAGAAGAAAGTAAAACGTTATGTGAAATAAGAATAGAAGGAGTTGATTGAGCAAGTGGATGAGTTTGTATATTTGGATGTTTATTTAGCAGGATGGTAGATATGATAGGATATAGAACGACGAGTGAACGCAGGAAATGAGTGAAGGGGCTCACACGCTATTGTGAGGAGTCAAAAATAAAAAGGCACGTTTGGCAATTCATAGTGCTGTGTTAGTCCCTACTAATGTATGTAGTGAAAGCAGGCAGAAGAAGCACGAGAGAACAATGCTAGAGAATGCAGTCATTAAGGAGTATGCTAGGGCTGAATCTGAAATGACAGGGTGAGAAATAGTGGATAAGAGAAAAGTGTGGTTTAAAGATGACGTTGTGACCAGGATTAAGAAAGGAATGCTTGGTGGTTTGGTCATGTAGAAAGAATGAACGAAGAAAGAGGACAAAGCAAATTTATGCTAGAAGTGAACGGCAGAGTCGGAAAGGACGCCCTAGACGAAGGTTTATCGACCAAATTGGCGACATATTAAAATGGGCCAGATTAGAGTACTTAACCGACGTGGCGTAGATATATGGATGGAAGGAGAGAGGTGTGCCAGGATCGTGCCAAATGGAAGTCCGTAGTTCTGCCTCCCTCGTGACAGGCGGAGGTTTGTATAAACATAATATAAAAATTACACCACCACTACATGGTAAATCAATCATCCCGTGAGTGTCGTAAGAGGCAACAGAGACGACCAAAAATAAAAAATAAATTGCGGTTGCCAACCCGTTTCCAAGCGTGGCAACTATGGCAAAATCCCCTCTATGAGGCAAATCATGGGTAGGCTTATGTTCAGCAGTATATATATATGTGTAGCTGTAAACATAATACAGGGAAAATGTTAGATACATGAAAATTTATCAGTTGTAATCTGCGTCTTATGTAAAATGTGTAATTTAGCAACTTAGCGATTCGCCAATACAGAACCCACTACTTCTGATATTGACACGTTTATAAGCACAACAAGTGTCGCATAAACGGAGTTGGTATTTTCCTAGTTAGTGGTGTCGGGTTCAGTGGTGGCAGTAATTTAGTGAACACTATTACGGGAGGGATGGTGGTGCTCTTTTAACTGGGTAATATACCCCAATTTATTTTTTACGTGAACCTTATCCAGTGTATGTCACTGTAATTACACATTATCCAGTAAATAATTTTCGCAAAGTAACGCCTGATATTATTGATTAGAGAAAATATTAATCTTTTATATCAAAAACAATCTATTAATATTTCATACTGGCTTAAGAAAACTCGTCACCCCATTTGATCCCGTAAATACCGTAAGCGTCGAATATAGGTAAAAATATTTACGTTGCTCGATTGGCAATGGAATAACGGTGCCAAAAGTAATGGCTGGCTAATGCTGCCAGTCTTCGAGATTTGGGAGACTTTTTTGAATGCATGATTGCACATTATCAGTTTCTACAGTCTAAGGAATCTAGTCACTGGTTACACGCTTTACCATCAAGTAATCTCGGCACATTACTTGATGGGGAAAGCTTGCGCATCGCTGTAGGAATCCGACTAGGAGCGGCGATTTGTCAACCCCATCAGTGCCCCTGTAGCAGCGTCGACAAGTTTGGCTCCACGGACTTTCTTGTAAGAAAAGTGCTGGTAGGTTTTCACGGCACGGTTCTTTGAACGATGTCATCCGAAGGGCTCTTGTCTCTATAAATGTTCCTCGGTTTTAGAGCCTTGTGGAATATTTAGAGACGATGGCAGGAGACCTGACGGTATGACATTAGTCCCTGATAGAGGAAGCCCTAGTGTGGGATGCTACTGTGTAGACACTTTGGCGGCCTCTCATCTCAGGGGTACTCGTTTAGAGCCGGGGCGGCATCGGAGGCAGCTGAACTGAGTAAGTGGCGCAAATATGAGTCTCTGAGAGATGACTACATATTTGTGCCATTTGCTGTAGAGACTATCGGTCCGTGGGTCCACGTGCGGAGTTTTAAAGGAACTCCATCCGCGGCTGGTCGTTGCTGCTGGTGATAAGAGGGTTAGCTTTTCTCGCTCAAAGGCTAAGTATAGCCATTCAGCGGGGAAACGCAGCCAGCGTTCTTGGCACGATACCGCGTGGAGTAGGACTGTTTGATAATTAAATTACTAGTTTTAGTTTTTTTTTTTATTATAGTTTTTATGAAATATTTCTTAATTTAGTCTTGTTTGTAAATTATTTGAATGCACCACGTGAATGGTAGGACCTTTTTTATGTTATTTTGGTTTAACTTAAATTTTCACGATCTGCTTTCATATACTCATAGACGCTCGCACATCTATATTTCTATACTTATTAATATTATAAAACGGAAGAGTTTTTTTTGTTTTTTTGTTTGTTTAAACATGCTTATCTCTGGAACTACCAGTCCGATTTGAAAAATTCTTTTTTGTATATTATAGCCAGATTCATGAGAAATAGTATAGCTGCACCTCACAGCTAGCCTTAAATATTGATTTTTGTTAAGCAAGTCAGACGAAAAAGCACTACCGAACTGCTTAACGCGTGCGCTGCGCTCGCGTAGTGGTTAGTCATACGTAAATACAATGTTTTATAAAAATATAGATCTTTACTCCGTCTAAAAAAAGTCCGCGATACCATAATATGCCTATTTCTTATACATAAGCCACAATAAGGTATTTAGTGACAAAAAATTATTGATAATTAAAAAGAGATTTATGAATGTATTATAGCATATTAATGAATGTGCACAAATGAAAGTTCGTCATAAAGAAAATTTTATGAAGATAAACTTTCCTCTTTATAGTATGTTATTTGTAAGCATAGTTTAAGAGATAATGAAAAATTAAAATGATTCAACACTCGCCTCGGCGCGCGAACGACGCATAACCCTAGCCGTCCGATGACAACCGAGAGAAATCAGCAGTTAACGCTTCTATGAGCGAGAATAGTTCAATAATTTTAGTTAAAAAATTGGCAATATTAATGAATTATTTTTATCTATCGGCATAAGTACGTTATAGAGTGAAATTAAATTTTATCCACTCTCCCTACCCCTGCCGTGTGAGCGTCACACCCGCGCGCCCCATAAAGTATCTCGAAGCGCGGTTTTTTCAGTTTTAAAGAAAACTGTACACTATACATGAAAAGTGTGTAGGTACGAAATAATTCTTGATAAATTTTCTATCAACTTTTTATACATACAAAAGCGATATCACTTGTACTTTCAACGCAATCTGCCACAAAATATGAACATTCTTTTATCATTTATCGATATTTTTGCTCAAAATTTAGTTTTCTCAAAAATTTACCACTTTACTGCCAAGATATGTATGACTTAAGTAAAGAATAGAATATTTTCTTTAAAAATAGGTATAATTTATTTCGAAACTTCTTCATTTCACGTTCCTATGCTAGTTTGAAAATTTTATTGATTCAACCATTCAATGAAATATAAATATTTAAAGATTAGCAAAAAAAGTTGGCAAAATTAATGGAATAATTTTATAAGAGGTTGATCGAAAATTTATCAAGGATCATTTCGAACCACACACTTTTCATGTATAGTGTACGGTTTTCTTTAAAAATGGAAAAAAACACGCTTCCGGACACTCTCTGAGCACGGGGAAGAAAATGGGAGGGGGAGAGTAAGAGTAGATAAAATTTAACTTCGCTCTGTAACGTACATATGCCGATAGATAAAAGTACTCCATTAATTTGCCAATTTTTCAAAACGTTGCTATCTAAATTGCTTAAACTAGGTGTCTTTTCATGTCACGCGGCTCAGACGCGTGATATGCGCAGGTGAAACCGCGGGGCATAGCTAGTTATTTTATAAAACTGGAGCTACCGTAAGATACGGCTCTGTACTCTAGCCGATATTCTAAAACATTGTTACATGCCACACGAGGAGACTGTTGCGATATACATTCACGATTTAGCATATCTAGCAAGTTACCAATCTAAATATCCTTCCACTCTAAGCTTTCTCATTCCTAGGGGTTATTATATGTACTGTTTGGTAGTATGATAAACCTTATTTAACAATTTTTGCTTAATTACAATTTTAAACTTTTTAATAGATAAGTCCTGCATATTTTCTGGGACTTTTTGTGTAAAGCGTTTACAATCTCCCATGAAGGAATTCTCACTATTTGGAGTATAGTAACAGGTGTAACTAGCTTGTGCTTTCTCCTGCAATTTACAGAACGTTAATCACTATTTTAAATAAAACTATTTTTGTTTTTGTGTATATAAATTTAAATTTTCGTAAATACACTGAGAGGCAAAAGTTAAAATATATATTTCTTTAAATTTTTCTCTAAAAGATTTCTTAGGACGTAGGTTATTAATAGCAAGATTCTATACGACATTATGCTACGAAAATAACCTAAATAAACAATCTAGCTTTTTAAGCACATGCAAATTCAACTAAACTACTAGCTATTTTAGATATATGGAGGCCCCACTAAAGCTTTGCATCATCTGTAACTACAAAAAAAACAGTGGATTAAACAAGACTTAGCTTGTCAAACATTTGGTGTTGTGTATTTGATATATTTCATTTATTACCGCTTTAAAGTAAATTGTTGACGTTTAACCAGTGTACTAATTTCAAAATAGCATTTTACATTTCGTCATATTTTAACAATTTCCGTTGAAGTCTGAAAATCAACAAAGTTCATCAGCAACTAAAACTATATCATGGTTATTCCCTTCCAGGTAAAGTAAGTCAGGGGGATGAGTCGCTCGCGTCCGTAGGCTTCGACCACCTAACCCTAGGCCCACCCTACACGTGTCCCCCGGGTGGTGCTAAACGAGCGACAAAGCCGAAAGGATAGACTCGGCTCCTCGCCGTATGGTAGCGGCGTAAAATCTACCACCCCCTTAGATCGCACCATGAGCCAACACAGTAAAGAAATGGCCCCGAGTTCCCGGCGCCCTTTAATGGGGCAGGGATGCGAAGAATCTCCGGAGTAAAACCGGCGACGAGGTTCGCCACCCGTCACGTTCTGTTCCCGGAGGGCGAAAAGTGGATTGCGGAGGCCCGTCTGGCTACGCTGAATGTATGTGGAGCAATGAATGATAAGATGGATGAAATATGCGAAATGATGAATGATAGAGGAATAGATGTGTTATGTGTAAATGAGACGAAACGAAAGGAAAGGATGCCACTGCACATGGCATGTATACCGCTTACTGGTCTGGTGTAGACGAGACCGAGCGGGCATGCCAGAGTCGGTGTCATCCTTTCAGAAAGAATGGGTCAATGTGTGAAAGAGTATGAATGTGTAAGCCCAAGGCTGCTGTGGATACAAATGAAAGTGGGCTTAAAGAAGTTGTTTGTGCTAGGGTGTACGCCCCAGACATGTCTAAGCCCACTTATATCCGAGAGCAGTTTTGGGACATGGTAGGATGGTGTTGATGAAATGTAAGGAAATGAAAATATCATTATGTTAGAGATTTTAATGGAAGGGTTGGGGTGAAGAGGTCTGGTTATGAAAGGATATTAGGAATGTTTGGCGATGAAAGTGTAAATGAGAATGGTGAAGACCTCCTCGCCGTATGTGAGGAAAATAATCTTTTTGTGACGAATACTTTCTTTCGCCATAAGAGGATTCACATGTATACATGGGAAAGAGGTAATGATAGAAGCATGATAGATTTCATAATTGTGGATGAAAGAATGCGGAGCGCAGTGGTAGATACAAGAGTTTACCGGGATCTAACGTAGGGACGGATCATTACTTGGTCTTATGCCGAATTAATGGTCTATTCAGGCATTGGCGGCATCGGACATCTGTGTCTACCACTGCGTTACAGCGTATAAGAACAAAGAGGTTACAAGATGAAGGTGTGAAAAAGAAGTATAAATGTAGACTGAGAGAGAATATAAATGGTTTGAATGAAATATGTATGAATGATTTAGACCTGAAGACTGTATGGAATAATGTTAAGAAAGTTTTGGTGGATGCAGCCACCGAAGTATGTGGTGTAAGTAAGAGAACGAATGAAAGGAAAAATAATACGTGGTGGTGGGATGATGAGATTCGGATGGAAGTTGAAGCAAAGAAGAGAGCATGGCTAGATTTACTGGCAACCAAAGCTGGTAATTCTGGCGGTATGAATGATGAGATTGAAAGAAAAAAGGCAGACTTTAGACTTATAAATAAGAGAGTAAAAGAAGTTGTTGAAAGGAAAAAGCAAGAAAGAACGGATAAGAATGATAGAAGGATATCTGATAACTTCCAGGCAAATATTAAAATGTTCTGGAAACTCGTAAGAACTGCTAGGGAAATTCAAAACAGCCTAGAATGAATGCTATACGAGACGAGAATGGCTGTATGCTGAATGATGAAGTTTGAATTTAAAAGATGGAAGGAATACTTTGAAAGCGTGTTTATGAGTGAAGGGTCGTCTGAATTAAGTGAAAAGAAATTCCGAAAGAAGTGGAGGGAGGTAGGGAGATAAGTGTAGATGAAATAATAAAAGCAATGAAAGGCATGAAAGCAGGTAAGGCAGCCGGATATGATAGAGTATCACCGAAATGCTAAGGGCTGGAGAGGGAGGTAGCAGGTCTGCTGTACACCTTGTTTAATTTATGTTGGGAACTGAAGGGTACCGAAGACTGGTGCAAAGCCGTTATAGTACCAATATATAAAGGAAAAGGGTCACAGCAGGACTGTAAAACTACTGTAGATCAGCTTGCTTAGCATTGTGGGTAAACTGTATGCTAAGGTGTTAATTGAAAGAGTTATGGGAGAAACTGATGGAAAATTTGGGATGTGCAAGCTGGATTTAGAAAGGAATGGGGTGTACGGATCAAGTATTTTCCATGCGCATGATTGGAGAAGTTTTGGCCAAAAACCAGAAAGTTTTTTGTGCTTTCATGGACTTGGAAAAGGCTTATGATAGAGTGGACAGGAATGAGTTATGGCAAACACTTAACTCATTTGGTTTGAGCGCTGGTTTGATACAGGCATTGAAGTCTCTTTATAGGGACTCTAGTGCTTGTGTCAGGATCAACGGGGTCTACTCGGACTGGTTTGGCATCCAAAAAGGTGTCAGACAGTGCTGTGTAGCTTCCCCCTGGCTGTTTAACCTATTCATGGACAGTTGTTTGCAAACTTTGAAAGTTGAAGAATGTGGGTTGAGAATGGGTGAGTTAACCGTTAAATGCCTTTTGTACGCCGATGATCAAGTCATATTTGCTTCGTCGGCGGCCGAGTTGCAATGATGGTTACTTTAATGAACCGATCATTAAAAGAAAGAGGTATGAAAGTGAACGCAAGTAAGACGAAAGTGATGGTTTTTGAAAGAGAAGAAAGTAAAACGTTATGTGAAATAAGAATAGAAGGGGAGTTGATTGAGCAAGTGGATGAGTTTGTATATTTGGGATGTTTATTTAGTAGGGATGGTAGATATGATAAGGATATAGAACGACGAGTGAACGCAGGAAATAGAGTGAATGGGGCTCTACACGCTATTGTGAAGGCACGTTTGGCAATTCACAATGCTGTGTTAGTCCCTACTTTAATGTATGGTAGTGAAAGTTGGGTCTGGCAGAAGAAGCATGAGAGTAGAATAAATGCTGTAGAAATGCGGTCATTAAGGAGTATGCTAGGCTGAATCTGAATGACAGGGTGAGAAATAGTGATAAGAGAAAAGTGTGGTTTGCAAGATGACGTTGTGACCAGGATTAAGAAAGGAATGCTTCGGTGGTTTGGTCATGTAGAAAGAATGAACGAAGAAAGAGTGACAAAGCAAATTTATGCTGCAGAAGTGAACGGCAGAGTCGGAAAGGGACGCCCTAGACGAAGGTTTATCGACCAAATTGGCGATATATTGAAAATGGGCCAGATTAGAGTACCCTTTAACCGACGAGCGTGTATGTAGATATATGGATGTAAAGGAGGCGAGAGAGGTGTGCCGGGATCGTGCCAAGTGGAAGTCCGTAGTCTCTGCCTACCCCTCTGGGTGACAGGCGTGACTGTTTATGTTTATGTTTATGTAAAGTAAGTCATTATTATAAACTAAGAACAGGAAGGGGCCAAGAATTGAACCCCGAGGAACACTCATAGATACTAGCGACTCGGATGAACTACTTCCTTTGGTAACATCTGTTTCAGTTCTACTATTCAAATATGATGTAAAAAGTTTAAGTTCTAAGTTTTTTACACCAACGACATTTCGAACAACATTAAATTTGTAGGTTGACTAGGAAAACACGTACTAAAAATAAATGAGATGGGCTTATAACTAAATTTGTATAAACCTAAATCTGGCTTTTTGGAACGGTTGACAAATATAAATTATTGATCTCTTTGTCAGTCTGTAAACTTTTGTGAACTTATGGCATACAATCATGTGATACAGCAATACTTTTTACTTGTAACGATCCCTGGTTAACTTATTTAGAAAATACATATTTATATTTATGTTGTAAAATAAAGCTTTAGTTATACCCGCAACTTAAATACGCAATAAGGTTTAATCACGAGAATGTATGATGATAAATGATGTAGAATCTTCTATAGAAAAGTTAAACATGAAAAATATATACTACTGAAATTTTCGTTTACAGCCACGCCCATACATCAAATCATGATGTTTTTTATTTGCCCAACCAACCGTGACCGCAACAAAAGAGAATTTCTCTCGAAAGACATTAAAACTTGCACGTTGCCAACTCTCAGTGATTCTAAAAGACGCTTTAATGGCCTGAAGGAAGTTTGGCAACTTTCTTTGTAAAGCGGTAAACTCACTAATTATAAAGTTTTTCGCGGATAAGCGACTGAAGAATGAAAAATTAAAATAGCATTTAATTTAAAAAAAATAATTTTGAAAATTGAATTACATCTGACTGACTAAGCTGATAATTTTTAATTTTTGCAAATTCTTTATAAAGATTTTTTTCCAATTTTATACTATGTACCGTTTACAAAAAAAAGGAAAGGCAAGAAAATTGCACAATTGTGGCAAAGAAGTATCTATAACACCATTTTGATTACAGTGTGCAGCTGAAGTGGAAATGGGTCGGTCAAATAGCTTGGAGAACTAAAAACCTATTAAGCAAAAAGGTTCTCGAGTAACAGCCTCGTAATGGTAAGCTAAATGCAGGATGACCCCTTAAGCTGAACGCACATTTGTCCGCACCGTACACGCAGTACGCGCCATACGCGCCGAATTTTACTGATGGCCTCGCACATTTGCACGTACGCACCGTCCGCGCCGTACGCAAATATTTTGTAATGCCAACAACTTTTGCAGTTTTTTGCAACCACTGGTGTGAAACGGTACAGTGAAATTGATCGCTCAAAATCACTATGGAAAAAAATAGTAATAGCCTGCATATTGGCAGAGGAAGAAGAAAATAAAATTCGAAGATAAATAAGATTCTGGATTCATAATATTAATTTAAAAAGACAATTGTATGGAGAACACAATTGCCTTTTTAAATTAACTTTATTTAAAGACTTTTATTAAATAATGATAAACGATTTTTTATATATTATTTTAGCTTCATATACTAAAACCGTATCTTTCTATGGAAAACTCAAGATTTAGAAGGTCAATTGAACCAGAGAAAAAACTAGTTGTATATTTGAGGTAATATATAAACGCCCGCTGTCCCCATTTGGGCCACTTTTTTAAGTTCACACATTTTTTTAACTTATTTTAGCTATGTTTTGTTTGTAGGCGAATTTGTAGTGCCAAAGAGTGCGGCTTTGTAATACAATTTATCGTTTTGTGATTTATTGGGTAAAATGGATGAAAGTAGTGATTTTATTTACTTCATTGAGCAAATAGGTATTTGACGAAAGGTAAGTTATTTTTTTTATATTTACATTGGTATTTGGAATATGTATTTTGTATTTTCACTAAGCCATAATTTCTACTTGTAAATAGTGCTATTTTGTTGGGTATTTTCCGAGATTTGACCATATTTGTAGGAATTTTAGTATGGTGTCCACGAATGGGTGCAATGGGCTAATTGATAATTTGTTTTTGTTTTTATTTTCGCAGATTTAGTTTCGGCGTGAACAATGACACAGCGATAGTTTGATATTGTAAATGACTATAGAGGACTCGAGGAAGCCATTGAAAATATTTTGAATGAAAAGGATGATCCTGATGTTAGTTACAATATAGTGGCCTACCTCCAGATCCCAGTGTTCTCACGGATGAAGAAGAAGGCGATAAAGACGATATCCAGCAAACATTCTTCCGTATGATATTCCAGGTAGATTAGAAGTGTTTGATTATAGGAACAACGATGAATTGGAAACGCGGAATCACGTAGGCGTAAATGTGATGGTTTATATGTTGACTTGTCCTTAATGGTAAATAATGTTCAGAATAGAAGGGAAAACGTTGTAAACGAGCTCAAGCACCAATACTAGCAAAATTTTCAAAAATATGTTTGGTGTGGAGGTTTTTACATGACCGTTATGACACGAAGTTATATGCCGCACAACACAACAATCATGACTACCAAATAACTTTTGATGACCTCAAATTATTTTTGGCATTCTACTTTTGACTGGATATCACTTGCTTCCACGACAACTGAAATTGTACTGGTCTCTCGATGAGGACAGAACAGCTTTACGAGGCAAAAAATGGTGTTGGGTTCTGTTCACCTATATGCTCAATTTGGCTGTAGCTAATGCTTGGCGTCTCTATGTTCTGACCACTGAAGACAAACTATACCAGCTCCAGTTTCGCCGAAGTATCTCCCGTTTCTATTTGAGTACTGTAGGTATTGAAAGACCCGATGAAAAGTGCCGTCAACCTTCTTCGGTGGTGCTAAGTATAAGTCTTGGTGGCGTTAGACACTTCTCCCAGAAACTGCCAAGCCAGCTACTATGCATGGAATGCCACACGAAAGCATGTTGGCTATGTAAGAAATAAATCAAAACATGTTTTGAAAAACACATAAACCCATTGGCCCCATTCGATGACGGCGTTTTTTATACATAAGGAAGTTTTTCTTTTTTGTAATAAAATATATAACTAGCCTCCAATAGTTACGTCAATAAAGTTTTTTTTTCAAAATTTTGCTTGTAGTTTGTTATTGGGTCTAAATAGGTTAAGTAATCAGGTATAATTGGGTTTTTGAATTAAATTTAACTATATTTTTTTTTAGTTCAGTATTTAAATAATTTATCACTAAGATGCAAAAAAAATTAAAATGATGTATAATTAATTACAATTTAATTTAAAGTTAGAAAAATACATAAATTATCACATAAGCCGAAAGCAACGGTTTTAGTGGAATATCCACTAAGTTGGCAACAATAGAAAACACTCAGTATCAGCACGCGCCGAACGCGCCGCGTTATATGATGTCATCAGCATGCGTCCTTCAGTATTCAGATACCTGCCGCATTTTATAAAATTCGGAGCGTACGGTGCGGGTGTAATATGCGAGGTTTCATATGATTTCATACAACGAATTCTAAAATTCGGCGCGTACGGCGCGTACGGTGCGGAAAAATGTGAGTCCAGCTTGACTAGATGGCGTGACACACCTGGAAAGAGATGCAAGGGATTGATAGATGTAGATGGCTCAAGACCGTATTTTGTTGCATTTCTTGGGGAAGGTCTGTGTTCAACAGTGCACATGTACATTGAAAGGTGTACATGTAACATGAGAGGAGCTGTAATGATTATGATGACCCCATTACTTCCCCACATGTCGTCGTGGGTGAAGAGACTAAATGAAATGTCAGAAAGATCTCATTGCTTCAGATACATAGCGGTAAATCTTGTGACGGGAAGTAGCATAAATCACCAAGCTTCCCAAGGATTGCGATTATAAGAAATGTTTCTTAAGACAGCAGAGACCCACGGTCTATTGCGTGCTCAGTATCACATTACAACTTAATATTATTTTTATACCATTGAAATATTTATGACATATTATGATCTTATGTTTTCAGAAATACCTCGAAAGAATAATATTGGAAGGATTTTGGCTAAGCCACATAGATAATTTATTCATGATAAATCCAGACAAAGGCGAAAGGAGGAATATTTTTGCTAGTGATGGACAAGGGATAAAATCGTTTGAATAGCGTAATGTATCCTTTGACGTGACACGAGCTCGATGGTAGCAATGATCCCTTATCATGTATAATTCAATAAAGTTATATACAATTTATTTCATAAAATTATCAGGAAAGCAAAAGTAAAAGATTTTTGATGTCATGCAATATCGGGAATGATATTTTTTCCAAATACTCTTAAATTCAAGGCACATCTAAGAAGCATTCAATGAAGAAAGGTAATTATAAATTAGATGACTTTCTAAAAGATAACAACTTTTGGACATAACGAGCTTTCTTAGACTTTCTTGATTTGTGTATCGCGGCGGTGATTTACGCCGCGACAGCTTCTAAACGCAATTCTGTTCTTGCATGCTATCACATATGGGCTGTTTCGGCTTAATATTACCTACCATCATTGGTCTCAGCGGAGAGACATTCTAAAGGGCTTATTGGTTAACCTGATTTAGTCATAACCATATACTTAATTTGAAACTAGTTGCCATTCAGTAATTTTAAATGCTTTAAATAAATTAAAAAAAAAAACATGTGTGTCCCGTTTTATTTTTATATTACACGATTTTATAATACTTTTGTAATATTTATTCTTGAAAAGATATTTCTCGCTATAGTATTATTCTATTTTTAAAATATAATACCACAAAAATCTATTTTTTCTGAAATATGTTTCAGATGTTGCATCGTAACTTTGTTAACATGTTTTAGATTCCGACCTTATGCCTAATTTTCGTGAAACTCGATCCATCATATACTGCCTACGCCGTCATCTGACGACAGAAAAATTAAGCGTCGGAATAATTTTTAAACGTGCCAGACCTAGCAATCAAGTGTTCTGTCATTTTTTACTGTATTTTTGAAAATGAGATGACTTTGTTCTTGTATTTGCAATGATATAACTTATATTTCTGTATATTTAAAAAAAGTATAGTGACAGCCTATAAACATCTTACTGCTGGAAACAGGTCTCTTCTCATTTCTGAGAGGTTTTATTATGTAATGTTTTCTCTAAAACTTTTAAAAAATAACGAGAAGTATAAGAGTGTATATTCTTTGCTTCAGCTCTCAACGTCGTGCTTACCTTAAAATATCACTATAAATCTCATCAAAACTTCTTAATAAAATCATTTTTGTGTTTGTTTTTAATTTATATTCTCAAACTCAAAAGACCCATACCTGCCTTTTACTTCTTCATTATCATCATTACAGCCCTTCACAAGTCTACTGCCCCAAAAGGAAAGCACGGTCCTGAGCCACCTGCATTAATCGCCTTCCTGCATGTCTTACCAGGTCGTCACTCCATCTAGTGAGGGGAAGGCCTACACTTCATCTACCGGTACGAGACTGCC
The DNA here is from genome assembly GCA_029286625.1 of Parnassius orleans. Classification (NCBI taxonomy): domain Eukaryota; kingdom Metazoa; phylum Arthropoda; class Insecta; order Lepidoptera; family Papilionidae; genus Parnassius; species Parnassius orleans. The sequence goes on along the minus strand of JAGSMP010000111.1, from coordinate 3,004,414 downwards.
ACTCGAGAACCTTCCTTCGCCATCGGTTGTCGGTTCTTCGAGCTATATGATCGGCCCATTGCCACTTCAGCTTAGTAATTCGTTGGGCTATACTGGTTTCTCTGGTTCTACTGTGGATATCCTCATTTTTAAGTCTATCACGTAGAGAAATCCCGAGCATAGCAATCTCCATAGCTCCTTGAGTGATCTTGAGCTTCCTCATATCTCTTATTTAACTCAAAATAAAAATAAACATTCTTCCGAACTACAATCAATGTAACGTATTCATGGTAATACAAAAGTTTACACGCAAAATGACTAGCAATAGATAAGTGATAGATTTCGATCTAGTGTTAAATTATTTACCGGCTCAAAATATTGTAAAAAGTTAAGAAGTGCAAATTATAAGATTGAAGACACAGGATTAGTTACGGCGTTTACCAATGGAAGGTATATGATTCACCTGTTTCAAATAATACCTAATTATCGCACAGCAAAAGCTGAAGAAAATTACGATTTGGGGTGTATAAGAGACTGCAACGTTTTTGCCGTGTTTAAAACGAAATAAATTGCATTAAAAAAACGAAAAAACACTATGTGAAAAAACAGGTGCAAATGCCTGAATTTAACTTTTTTAATTTTATAATTTTAAATATACTCTGACGCTTTAAATATTGAAAATCTTTAATATGAAAATAAATTATCATTATAATATATACAAGTTAGTAGTAAGCTTAATAATACACATTAATAAAACAAAATAATGAAATTTTTTGGAAACCACAAAATAATGAAGGATTTTGTAAATCACACGAGGAAAATGTAGGAACAGTTTCATCCGTTAAATGGTCGGCCCGCTAACTTTGCTTCCCCTCTAGTAAGCATAACCATTTCTATGACGTTTTCTTGCCGTGAAGGCATTTAACATTGTTTTATACAAACTTAATATCTGCAGGCCTTTTTTAATTCTTGAGAAAATATTTATTTACAGAATAATGATTGGAAATGTTAAAATTAATGAGTCTAATATTTTGACCGAAAGATTTTTAATGTAAATCTAGCTCTTTAATTCTGCTCATTTCTGCATCATTTTCAGAGCAGTCATCATCGTAATCATCTTTGTCACTGCTGCTTTCCTTTACAAAATAGAATATGGATTTATGTAGGTATCTAAAATATTTCACTGACTGTTATTTAAAAGATAACCCTGTGTTATAATAAAGTTAAATTTCTCATCATTATCTTTAAACATCTCCCTTTGCCAGTATTCTTTTTTCTTTAACGTCATTTAGTTATTTTTCCAATCATCCCTCGTTAACTTAGGCAATTTGCAGAATTTGTAATACTTAGGATTTGCTTTTTTAATGTAGAAAACATGTTTAATATTATACATAAATACTTTTCCTTACAAACTGCACTTTTTAAGCGACAGTTTAGTGTTAATTGTAGGCAAATATAAGCTAATTAATGTTTGCCTCTATTTTAAGTCGGATGGCAGAAAAAGTGAAACGTTTTTTTTTTCACCCAACTCAAAATAATACCTTTTACGTCTATATTTAAAGTCCACAACTGAAAACTAAAGCTCATATCAAAATGTGTGTTTACATTTACACTCTATAGAAGATAAATATCATTATGCCGAATATGAACTTATTTTAGAAACCAGCTTTACCTGAAATGCCTCAATAGGTAACTTAGAGAAAAATAGCTCTGGTATAGCTGATGTGTGAAGCCACAGCGTCATTGCCGTTCCACGTTTATGACTCTGTAACGTTACGTCCATGTTACGATTGTTAATTTAACTGACAAAAAATTAAACTAATCCGTGTGAGAAAACCCTTACTCTCGCATATTACTCTGTTCCGATACAAAGGACAGTCGATTTATACGTATATGTCGACAATCCGCGCAATACACTATTAAAATTCGCACGCAGGTGTTAATTCATGAAAACCTTGCTTGCATAATCCAGCTAATGCTGGATCTAGACGTCATGGCGGATTGGTCTTGCAAAAACTTTGCACAGTCCCGCTATTGCCCAATATAACAAAAACAATTGCGTAAGAAGTGGTAAGCTTATTTATTACAAAATTGTTCGAGATTGGGAAAACTAGGAAAAATTGGGAATATGGAAATGCCATCCTTAGTGCACTAATAATCAGTGGGCTTAATAAAAATAATAATATTTTGTGTACTTGTTTTCAATGTGTTAAAACAAATTAGGTCAATTATCACAAACAAGACAACAATTAATCTAAATGTAAATAATACAAGTTATTCAGTTTCGACAAAAGTAATTTTGAAATTTCCTTCAATTTATTATAAACGAGACAAATGAAACACCAGTCCTTGTCATTTACTTTCTTGATTAACCCATTACGTTTAGCTAAATTCAGCTCCCTCCGGAGGGTCAGTTATCAAACAAATTTTATACCGAACGTTTTGTACTTGTTTAAAATAGCTTGGGATCCACTTGCAAAATTTTAATCGGGTTCTACATTTTGTCGGTTTAATTTAATATGAATTAATTTTGCAGTTGATGCATAACTTTTAAGTATTCACCTTTATTTTAATGTATTCCTTTTTGTTTATCAAAAAAGAAATAAACAATGGTGCAATTAAATTAACTCTGTGTGCAATCTAATCTATTTAATATTAATCTAGATAATAAAGACTGTAAATATGTTATGACTGAAATCAAGAAATGGATGAAAAATAAAAAAAAATAGAGGAAAAGTAAGGTATGCAGGAAATAATACACAATAATACATATTCGACCTTTATGTATTTTATGTATGTTTACCGAGTTATCGGAAACGGTTGATCGATTTAAATGAGTCCGTTCTATTAAATAGGTATTAACTTCATCTTAATACTTAAGGTCCTATATAAATTTGAAAATTTTTATTAATAATTATAAGCGACAATAGCCTAGTGTTACGGTTCGGACTGCAAACTCAGAAAGTTGCGGGTTCGAATCCGCCATTCGAATTCTGTGGTGAACCGCTCTTATTACAAGCACTTTAATCTTACTTTGAGAGGTTAACGGGAGTATTATTTAGTAATGTTTAAAGTAATTCGCTTTTAAAAATAATCCACAACTCACCACTAAGCATGGATAATGGAAAAAATATAAATGGTTACATTAAAAAAATTGGAAATGAAGTTTTTAATGTAACCATTTATATGACATTCTAATTATGTGTGTGTTGATTACTTCTAATATTTCTAAGTCAACTTAGAAGAATAAAAAAAACCTTTAGGCTTTTACTATTCATTACACTATGTTTTACACCAACTTTAAAAGCTGAATGTGGAAATTATTTTATTCTTTTTAGAGTTAGAAGTCGGTTTTTACTTTTTATTAAATTTATTTTAAATACATATGTAAATTAATTTAATGTTCTTTATTTAAATTAAGATTATTATTAATTGAATGCACTATTGACTTAAAAAGCTATGTCTATGTAACATATTATTTCTTTAGAGAACAAAAGGAAACATATTAATAAAAAGTATTTAAAAAGATTTATGTGTAAAATTAAATTTATACAAAGATGATTTGTTTCATGATATTCTTAAACATCTATTATATTATAATGAAATTATGTTGTTCTGATTGAGGAATTTGTTAAATGAAATCTTTTAAATTTATGTTTGTAACCATTATACGTGAAAACCTACATGGGCTTCAACCACTTATACTAGATAAACTGGTAACTTGTTTGCCACTTCAAGTATTTATCATCATCATCTCATTATACACATTATAGCCTTCCTAAAAGATCTAAGTCCTTAATTACTTGCATCCATCGAAGCCCTGTACGACTTACTTTTTAGGTCGACACTCAATATTGTTGACGGCGGCCCTACTCTGCGCTTTGCGCTACGAGACGTTTATCGGTTCTTCAAGCTGTATGGAGTCCTATTTTTCACGGCGCTATATAGAGCTATACGATATACTCGTATAGTGCGATAGCGTTTAACTGTATTTTTTCCTTTACATATAATACGTATAATCCGGTTATATACACCAGTGTGAACAGCTTGAAAAATAAGGATGTCCAAGCGGTTAGGTTATGGAACTTACTACCGCCTAATATAAGAGATTCCGAAACTTTATTAGTATTTAAGAAACGTGTAAGAGATAGTTTCTTTGCATCTTGTTAATTAATATATTATGTCGACAAAAAGGGCGATTTTCTGAGCCTCGTGGGCTCCTATCTTCATCGGGATCCGACATGGTGGGTAGCCGCCTCGAGCAAAGCAATCACAACAATAATCTAATCTAGACTTATCTTAGCAATCAAAGTAACTAATCAATCTCAGTCGAACAGATACGTCCGCCTTATGCGAGCACTGGCGATAGAATGCTCTCGTATATACAGCTGTAATCTGTGATGCCCTCACTCCCACGGCCGCATCCAAGCATGAC